>PVJS01000473.1:0-128867 GCA_004027185.1 Glis glis | reverse complement strand
GTTAAGCAAGATCAGCCAATCACAAAAAAAGAAGGGACATATGTTTTCATTAATATGTGCACCCTAGGGAGTAGTGGGGACACACAAGGGACTCCGGTTGATAATGGAGAACCCTCAGTGGGGCAAGGGAAGTGGTACAAGGGAAGGGGAAGGGCAAGAAAGAAGTAAATCAGTGGAATTACCATCATAAACAATATGTACATGTGAGAATATACCAACATCATTCTCGGTACTTCATATGGGTGGGGGGAGGTGGGGGGGTCACTAAGAGCTGTGTGCATGTATGTTAACATCAAATTGATATTCATTGTGATGTGAGACCCCAATGCACCAATAAAAGCATGTTAAAAATTAATTAATTAATTAATTAATCACTCCTTTAAAGGCCCTAGCTCCAAATACAGTTGCATTCAAATCCAATTGCACTGTGGTTTGGATATAAAGTGTCTACCAAAGCTTCATGTATTGAAGACTTGGTCCCCAACACAGCAAAGTCCAGTGGTGGGGCTTTGGGAAGTGATTGTATCATGAGGGATCAAACCTCACCAGTGAATTAATCCATTGATAGCTGAAAGGACTGCTGGGAGATGGGATCTTATTGGAGGAAGGATCTCACTGGGTGCATGCTCTGGAAAGGTATTTCCTGTCTCCTAGATCCTTTCTCTCTCTCACTCTGTTTCCGGGCTGCCATGAAGTGAGCAGCCCAGTCTACAATGCCCTTCCGCCCTGATGCTCTGCTTCACCATAGGCCCACAGCAATTAATTGTATATCTTCTTTGGTGAGGTATCTGTTCAAATCTTTTCACAATTTTTATTGTCTTTTAATTTATTATTATTGATATTTCAAAGTGCTTTATGAAATCTAAAGATAAGTCCTTTGTCTGTGTATGATTTAAAATATTTTTCCTAGTCTGTGAGTTATCTTTTTATTCTTCTAACTCTATCCTTTGAGGAAAAGAAATTTTAAATTTTTCTGAAGTCCAACTTATCATTTCTTTTTCTTTTATTGATTGTGCTTTTGATGTCATAGCTAAGAAACCATTGCCACACCCAAGGTCACAAAGGTTTTCTCTTGCTTTTATTCTGGACAATTTTTTATTTATATTTCTGATCCATTTCAGATTGATCATTGTATATTGTACAAAGCATGGACTGATACTCTTTTGTCTTCAGATATATGGATATTACATTTTTCTAGCAATATTTATAGAATAGTCTATCTTCCAGGCGTGGTGACGCACGCTTGTAATCCCAGTACTTGGGAGGCTGACACAGGAGGATCCAGGTCCACGGCCAGCCTCAGCTACTTAGTGAGGCCCTCCGCAACTTAGCGAGACCCTGTTTCAAAATAAAGAATAAAAAATAGGGCTAGGGGTGTGGCTCAGAGGTAGAATGCCCCTGGGTTCCATCCCCAGTTCCACATACAAAAAAAAAAGAATAGTCTATCTTTACTCTATTGAATTGGTTAATACCTTTGTAAGAAATCAGTTGTCCTTATAAATGTGGGTCAATTTCTGAATTCTATTTTGTTCAATTAATTTTTGAATCTTTATGCTAATATTTACTGTTGATTACTGTAGCTTTAAACCAAGTCTTCGAATTAGGTAGTGTTAGAATTCCAATTTCATTTTTCTTTTTCAAAATTGTATTGACTATCCTGTGTCTTTTTTGCATATGGATTTTAAAATTAGCCCATCAATTTCTACTTAAAAAAACCCTTCTCTTATTTAGATTGGTATTATGTTGGATTTATAGAGTAATTTGGAGGAAATGACATTTTAACCATATTGAGTCTCATGGCTGATTAGATCAGTGTCTCTATCTAGGTCTTTATTTTCTTTCAGTACTATTTTGCAGTCTTCAATGCACAGGCCCTGGATATTCTTTGCTATATTTACCCCTAAGTCTTTAGATTTCCAATGCCTTTTTTGAATGGTATTGCTTTTTGTTCATTTCAATTTCAGACTGTTCATTTCTGGTGTATAGAAATACAATTGATTTTTGCATACAATTTTTAATCCTGTTACAGTACTGTGGTTATTAGTTTTAGTAGTTTTTAAAAATAGAGTTCACCAGATAAGTCTATTATGGCAATAATGTAACATACAAATGAAAGCTTTGCTTCTTTCTTTCAATCTGGATGTCTTTTATTTTTTTCCTTCTTGTCTTATTGCATTAGCTAGAACCTCCAGCACAATACTGAACAGAAGTCATGCAAATGGGCTTCCTTGTCCTGTTTCTGATTTTACAGGAAAAACATTTGGACTTTTACCTTCAAATATGATGGAAGCTATAGATTTTTCATAGATGCTCCTCATCAAATTGAGGAAGTTCTCTCAATTTGCTAAGAGTTTCTTTTTTTAACCAGAAATGCGTGTAGAGTTTGTCAAGTGCTTTTGTCTTTATTGAGATAATCATATGCTTTTTGTATTTAGTTTGTTAATATGGTGAATTACATTGGATTTTTTAATGTTGAGCTAGCTTTGTATTCCTGGGTTAAAACTTACATGGCCTTGTTATGTCTTTTCAACATGTGTGTGTGTGTGTGTGTGTGTGTGTGTGTGCACGCACGCGCATTACTGGGGAATAAACCCAGGGGCATTCTACCTTTGGACTATACCCCAAGCCCTATTTTAATTTTTTAGTTTGAAACAGGGTCTCATTAAGTTGCTGAGCGTCTTACTAAGTCTTCCTCTATGTTCATGAGAAATATTGGTCTGTATTTTTATTTTTAATTTTTTTGTAATCTCATTTTCCAGTTTTATTGTCAAGGTAATGCTGACATTACAGAATAAATTAGGAATTATTCCTTCCTCTTCAATTTTCCGGAACAGTTTATATATAATCAAACTCATTTTCCTCTTATATATGTGGTAGCATTCACAATGAAACCTACATGTCTTCTTGTGGGAGAGCTTTTATCTGTGAAGATCCGTTAGGTGAGACCAGAACAATGTTTAGCGTCAGGCCCCACTACCGACATAAGATATCATGAGTGCTCCACTCAATGCCTCATGAATTACTAGGTTTTCCAGTCGGTCTAGTCAGAAAGGGCACTATTCCTGGCTCCATGTGAGGGATGGGCACTGTTCCCTCCAATTCTCTAGAAAGGTTCCTTGTCCAGCCTTAAGAAGATACACTGCACACATTCACTGATCGGGACTCAGCTTGACACTCAAGGGGACCTTTGACAGATTTCTGGATTTCTCTGCAGTTTCTCCTTACTGATATTCTCTTCTGAAAACTCTGTCTTGATCTTCCTGTACTCTCAGCTACTCAATTCAGGGAGTCTTCTAGGCTCTTCCTGGTTATTCTCCTTGTACAGCACCTGGAAACTCTCCAAGAAGTTAGTTGGAAAAATTCAAGGATTTACCACATTTGTTTTCCATTTCTCAGAGATTACTATATTTCATTACCTAACATCTAGTGTCTTGAAAACCTTTGTCTCTCTTGTTCTTGTTGTCATTGTTGTTTCAGGTAAAAAGGTAAACCAGAGCTGGGTGAGGTGGCACATGCCTATAATCCCAGTACTTGGGAGGCTGAGACAGGAGGATGGCAGGTTCAAGGCCAGTCTCTGCTATTTAGCAAGGCCCTCAGCAACTTAGTGAGATCTTGTTTCAAAATGAAAATGAAATAGGACTAGGGCTGGGGGTGTAGCTTAGAGGTAGAATGCCTCTGGGTTCAATTTCCAGTACAAAGGAAAGAAGGAAGGAAGGAAGGAAGGAAGGAAGGAAGGAAGGAAGGCCGGCCAGACCCTGTTTCTCCATCTTGGTCAGAAGCACAAACCCCATCATTTGCTTTAGAATCTAGGGAAATCATGCATAAGTTTTCTTGTAGAGGCAGCTCTTTGATTGTGCCTACTTCATAATGTCAAAGACAGCATTCAGGTTGGGGGTGAAGACAGAGTTCTAATAATCTGAAGCAGTGAACTCCGTGATAAAGTATGCAGCGGAGGGCGCTGGTCACAGGAGCAGGAGGTCCTGTCTCCTTGCAGGCTTAATAAGGTAGAAGGAGCAATGCTTCCAGAGAGTCAAGTCCAAGTGATGATGGGTTTCTGGGTGGCCTCTGGGTGCTGTAGGAACTTGACAGCTAGTCTGTGATTCCAAGCTAAACGTGCTGCTTATATGCTAAATGTGGAGGCATTTATGAAGGCCAAGGGGACCCTGTTTATTTTAAGCATCCTGTTGTGCTCCATCAATGCTAATGGGGGTTGAAAAGCCAAATCATCATGCATTACATCCACTGGGAAATTCACTCTCCAGGATTTAAGTGGAAAAGTAACAACAGCTTCAACTTTAGGCGAAGCTTGCAAGGGTGCGAGTTGAAGATAATTGGAAATTACTTTGGTCTGGCTGTGCCCAGATGGTGGACTTCCCTCATTGCAAGGTGTCATTCACATACTAGGTTCATGATCACCATGCACTCATTTTTTCTATAAGCTGCCTCAAAAACCTTCGTGGGAGGAAATATAGGCCCACCCTGGTGCTCAGTGGGTGCTTCCTTCGAGCAAAGAAGCACTACAATGCAGAAGAGGAGATGGCTGACACAGGCTGCAGATACTATTGCTTAAATCTGACAGTTTCGGAGAAAGGCACTTGAGAAGTTAACAATTATTGTATGCCTACATCGTGTCAGGTAATGTGCTAAGTGCTTGACATAAGGTATTGTTTTTCATTTCTGCAGAAGCATGTATGACAACATGATCTTAAATTTATGGAGAAGTAAATGGAGACACAGAGAGGCCATACACCTTGTTAAACTCCGTGTGTCTATCTTTAAATTGCAGGATTTCTGTTTATGCCTCCAATGGAATCCTCACCTTTGGACAGGTCTATATTTAGTTTGTTCTTTGATGTAGCCCTGGAAAATAGAGAGCCCTTGGGCTTTTGATTCAGGCATAGTTTGCAAGATTGGATTCATCTTGAAAAGTCATTTATCCACTCATTCAACAGATCTGTACTATGGGTAATGAAGGAGGTGGGGAAATAAATCAGACTAGATTCTTAGTTCAATAAACTGGCAATCGAGGGATGCTGGCAAAGTTGAGGTTCAAAAGCAGCTTTTCCTGACATCCAGGCTTGAACTCTTTTCCTGACACCGTTCTGCATTCCCAACACAGTGTGGCATGTTGACTGCCATTAGGTAGGAAACTGTCTTGACTTCTGGGGCCGTATATGATAGTGGTTAAAAAAAAAAACTGTGAAGTGTGAAGTATGTGGCTCTGTTCACATTTCATCTCTACTACCTACTGTCTCTAAGATCTTGGGTACATTTCTTAACCTTGCTCTGCCTCAATTGTCTCACTGATAAAATGGGGATAGGGATTAGGTTAATAAATACTTAATAAATTAACATAATAAATTAGGTTAATAAATACCTAATTTATAAGACTTCTATGAGGATTAATTGAATATAGCACTTAGATGAATGTTTGGTCCACAGTAAATATCCAAATTAGTATTATTGTTATCACCATCATCATCATTATTATCATCTTTTTCTTCCATTTTTATACCTAGAAATACTTCCCTATTTGGAGTTTAACGAGGATGGTTTTATTTCCTTTGAAAATGATCACACATTAAATCAATGATTTTAGAACTAGAAAGATGAATAGAAAATATATTTTAAATACTTAATGCTGTTGCCCCTTCAGAAAAAAAAAAGACTTCCCAAATTAGGATAAGCAACCCCAGGAAACCAGCATAGCTCTGTTAATTAGCAATAGTATTATTATATGTTGAATATTTGTATCTGAAATGCTTGGGACCAGAAATGTTTAGATTTTGGGATGTTGGGATACTAGTGTGGACTTTACCAGCTGAGCATCTCTAAACTCCAAATCTAAAATGTCCTGAAATTCAAAAATTGTTGAGCACTTGCTATAGTTTGGGTCTTGCATGTTCCCCAAAGGCCCATGTATTAAAGGCCTGGTCCCCAGCGCGGTGCCATCATGAGGAGGTGGAACCTTTAAGCGGTGGGGTCTAGCAGGAGGTCTTTAGGTCAATGGGGTTGTGCTTTGAAGGGGATTGTGGGACTTACGCTCCTTCCTCCATCTCTCTTTTGCTTCCTGGCCATGAGGTAAGTGGTTTTGCTCCACCACATGCTCCTGCCATGATGTGCTCCCTTGCCATAGGCCCAAAGTAACCAGGCCAACTGATCATGGATTGGCTCCTCCAAAACTGTGAGCCAAAATAAACTTTTCCCTTTCTAAGTTAATGACCTCAGGTTTTAGCTATAGCAACACGAAGCTGATCGACACAAACATAGTGTTTCAAATCTCAGGGAATTTCAGAGTTTGGATTTTAGATTTTCAGATTAAGGATTCTCAATCTGTATCGAAGACCAGGCAATGGCAGGAGTTCTCTTTCCTATGTATTATGATATCACTATTGCTACTCTCAAATTTCATCTTAGCACAATGGCTTTTGGGTCAAGAAGACATGGAATAAATTCCTGGTTCTTCCAGATGGCTGGATGGCCTTCTTCAAGTTACCAAAACATTCAGAGCCTCGATTTTCTCATCTATATCCTGGAGACTCAATGACCCCTTCATTAGGTTTGTGTGATCATAAATTGTGATACAATTTATAATAGATTTAATACTTTACTTGGCATCATAAATGCTTAATAATAGTCAATATGAATAATGAACTATATGCTGACTTGCAGTGAATATTCCTGAACTTGAGTCTCACCTCTATTTACCAAAGAGGTATATGATGCTGCTCACAACACTTAATTTCTCTAAATATCATCTCCATCTCTGAATTTGTACAGTAAGGATTGTATTGCTTATCTACTAGGTTTGTTGTGAGGATTAAATAAATAATGCTTGTATAGCACCAAGAAAAATACCTGGTATACAGTGTCCAATAAACAATAACAGGTACAAGTATGATTATAATTATAGTTGTTATTCTTTCATCTGTCTGATCTGTACTGTGTCAATAGCACTGTGTGCCTCAGTAATGTTCTTCAAAGTTCGAGACAGCTCTCTACACTTAGATGGGGAAAAGTTCTGTGTCTCCAGCCTGTCATGGTCCTAGAAAACCATAATCAGTAAGCCTGAACTGTGGGACATGCAAAATGACTGCCAAAGGAAAGTTTGGTGAGATATATTTCATATGGACTTATCACTGTACCGTAAGATCCCAAGGTCACTCTCTGAGCACATTAATAATTGAATCCATGTATTAATTCAGAAACATGCCAAGCTCAAGATCTTGGCTGATCTCTACAGAGAGTGAAGGAGAAAGATGAGGGATAATCTACTGATGAGAGTAAATATGCTGATGTCAGTGTTTCAGGTTCTGCTCTTTAATAACTGCTAGTGACAAAGACCATAGCGACAATCACAGTGAGACGTGTGACTCATCTGGTTTAGCTTCAACACAGCAGGAGGGAACCTCAGGGCCACAGAGAAGCTACGGGTGAACAGATTCAAAACAAGAACATTAACCGGGCGTGGTGGCGCACACTTGTAATCCCAGTACTTGGGAGGCTAAGACCGGAGGATCCGGGTTCTCAGCCAGCCTCAGCTACATAGCGAGGCCCTCCGCAACTTAGCGAGACCCTGTTTCAAAATAAAAGAATAAAAAATAGGGCTGGGGGTGTAGCTCGGAGGTAGAATGCCCCTGGGTTCAATCCCCAGTACTGCCCAAAAAAACTAAGAATATTCAAAGCCATCATAACTATTTCTTCTCTCCCATTAAGATATTCTGGTCTGAACTATCAGCTCTTCTTTTATCTATTGTTATTACCACCCAAATACAAGATATATTACATATATCTTTAATCTCTAATTCTCCCAAGAAGAAATGGTCAGAAGAGTTAAGTGAAATATCTGAAGTCTCACAGCTGGCTAATGGAGAGGAAGGGCCATATTCCAACTTGTTGACAGTAACTTATATTATTACTCTCTTAGGATCCCAACAGTAATGCACTTACTACTATTCCTTATTTTTTCAGAAAAGGAACTACTCTGCCCAGAGGTTAAGTGACATGCCACCCAGGGCCACATAGCCCTTGATGGTTGATCCGAATCTGAGATCCAGTTTCTTCTGATCTGCATTTTGCTGTTCTTTCTACTACGCAATGGCAATGCAAAAATCCTCTTTTTAGAGTTGAGCCATTGAAAGCTATGAAGCATTATCTTCTGCCATTCACATCATCCAGGGGTGTTTTAAGCTTGTTTGCCATGGCAACCATCAACATATTAAGCCCCTCGAAGCAGGGTTGGAAAGACAACTGCAGCTCTGCTATTGTTCCTGGCGATGGATAGGAAAGTGCAGAGCCAAGATCAGTTACCACTGATCCGCTCCACTCAAGCAACGCAGATCACACAGAGACTGCACTAGAACTCAGTCTTCTCCATGATGGTTTCACTGTATGGTATCTACCCCCAGGAGTCTCAGGTTGAACATGAAGCAAATAAGAAAAGAAATAAATATAGTAGATCATTCCCTCTCTCCCTTCCTTCCTTTCTTCCTTCATTACTTCCTTCCTCTCTTTCCGTCCTTTCTTCCTCTTTCTTTCTATATGAAGAATAATGAAGTCCTCAAGTCTATGTCACGTATATTTTAGCCAAGCAGATAAATTTAAGTCATCATACCCTAAGTCTCTAAGAGACCAAACACTGGACTTCATGAGAAATGCAAAAATTGCATCCACATAGTTTGCTCTTTGTCTCCTTCTTCCTTTATCTTATTTCCCCTCCCCTGATGTCTTCAGCAAAGAGGTGTGTGTGTGTGTGTGTGTGTGTGTGTGTGTGTGTATGTGTGTGTGTGAAAGAGAGAGACAGAAACATTTTTTAGTACATTGAGTATATCTACTATAGACACCTGGTGTTTGAAATGTGGTTTCCTGTTCATTGACCCTGAGGTGGCAGAGCTCAGCAGGGGACAGGGAGGTGGCTGGCTGGTGGTAGCAGGCAGTAAAAAGGCCTGAGGGCCAATGCAATTTCTTGGAACCAAATAAAGAATTCATGGTCACATGATGTTTCCGAATCATTTCCCAGTTTGACATTACTTGCCAGGCAGTGCATCTTCTAAAAGAGTTCATTTAGAACTCTTTAGAGGAGGGAGAGACTACACTTTTTATAGCAGGGACTATAACCAACACTGTAATTAGTGCTAAATGGACAAGTGTGTTAGAAGGGGGAGAGGCACAGGTATCTGGGTCCTGGGCTTTGCTCTCCTGTCCAGATGTTGCACCAGCTGCAGGGTGATGAGGGAGCCTGTGGACTTCACCTTTTCTACTTGTCTGATACATAGCTGGAGGCTTCTCTCTTTGGCTGCCCATCTGGCTCCTGGCACCAGGAAGTAAAATTATTATTATTTTTTCCAAATGAAAGGCTTTGAATCACAGCTGTTAATTGCCAGATGATTATTAAAAACACATATTGCCTACTGAGGTTTGAGGAGACAACTCATGCGTGCTTTCTGGCCTCATTCTCAGGGGCTCTCAGCCTCAACCCATGCGCACATTTCTTCCAAGAACAAAGCGTACTTTTACTATACATGCAGGCAAATGCAAACAAGCACAGCAAAGAGAGTCCAGGACACTGTTTTAAGTAATAAAGACATATTCCCCATGCGCAGCATGTTCCAGAATCTCAAGTCTCTTATCTTAGCCCAATGCCAGTGCAGATTACCTCCATCTGGGGCCTTCCAAACACCTGAAGCCCCCCAGTAGGGCTGACGAAGGCCTGTGCAGCAACGATGCACAAGAAAAAGAAAGCAAGAGAAGGCCCAGCAGAAGGGTGCTAATAAATTATAGATCTCAGCTGTTCTGCTGGGTAGCTGGAACTCAGGTGCAGGACAGATGGAGGCGGCCTGAGCAGACACGGCCTAGGGGTGAAGAGAACAGACAGTGAAAGATGGATTCTTTGCATGACAGGGAAAATGACTGGAAATTATGGATGGACAAAGAAGAGGAAGTAGGCCAGGGGCTCGGGCTGTGCGTCGGAAGAGGTGTGTGAAGAGCTCCTGATGTTCATGGGACATGACATGGGTTTTCCCCTCTCGGATCCTAAGTCCAGGGCACGGCATGACCTGTCCTATAATCAAGGAGTATCTTTTACTTTCTAAATTCTCTGCTTGATGCTAGGAATGGTAGGAAAGACAGAAATCAAAGGTGGGGTATGGCTTTTCACAGAGCTTACAATCTTTTTGGTTACAAAGTATTGCATAATACTAATCGGTGAAAGAGTATTACATAAACAAAGGAGGACAGAAAACAAGTGTTAAATTCATGTATTCAACACATAATTATTGAATACTCATCACAGTATGTTTCAAATAATATGTCAATGAAAAATAGGAAAACAAATCTGCTCTGTGGAGTTTTTCTTCTAGCAAAGCAATATAAAATGTGAGGAATTAAAATATGTATGATGCTATATGCAAACAAATGCTATAGAGAAAAAGAAATCAGAAACCAGGGGAGGGCAGCCTTGGTGGAGGTGAGCCTCGTTACTAGTCACATGACCAGAGCAGGCTTTGGAGAAGAAATGACTTGAAGGAGATGAGGGAACGAGCCGTGTAGACCTCTTGGGAAGAGCAACCCAGGCAGAAGTCTCCAACAGAGGTGCTGAGACAGAAGCAGGGCTTGTACCAAGAAGCCACAAGGAAGCCACAGTGACTGGTGTGGAGTGAGGGCACAGGGAGAATAAGGTCAGAGAGGGAAAAGGGGAACCAATGTCCATGTAGGGCCTTGAAGATCACACATTCTTTGTTTTTTGTTAGGAGTGAGGTGAGAATCCATTTGGTGGTGTTGAGATGAAGAATGATTCAGATCCCATTCTAACAAGATATCTTTGGTTCTCAGACTTCAGCATGTATCAGAGTCTCTGGAGTTAGTGGGGACACAAGTCACTGAGCCCCTCTACTAGAGTTGGGGGATCTGGGGTAGGTCCAGATGATTTGCATTACTAACAAGTTTCAGGTGCTGCTGTTGTTACTGTTCTGAGGACCCCAATTTAAGAATAGCTGTAAATTGTTTATTGTAGCACTGTTCACAGTAGCCAACATGTGGAATCAACCTAAGTGTCCATAGGTGGATGAATGGATGAAGAAAATGTGGTGTATATATATATATATATATATATATATATATATACACAATGGAATATTATTCAGCCATATAAAAGAGTGAAATTCTGTCATTTGCAGATTCATGGATGGAACTGGAGGACATTATGTTAAGTGAAATAAGTCAGGTATAGAAAGACAAACACCACATGTTTTCATTTATGTGTGGAAGCTAAAACATTGATCTAAAAGAAGGAGACAGTAGAATAGTGGTTACCAGAGGCTGGGAAGAATGTGGAGGAAGAAAGGATGGAGAAAGAATGATTAATGGGTACAGGGGTGCAGTCAGATAAGAGTAATACCTTATAATGTTCTATAGCACATTAGGATAATGATGATTGACAATACATAATTGAATATTCCAACACAGATAGTAGAGAGGAGTTTTAATGTACCAAACACAAAGTAATGATACATATCTGAGGTGATGATTATGTCAGCTGCACTGTTCTGATCATTACATGTTGTATACATGTATGTCACACTGTCCCCATAAAAATGTCACACTGTCCCCCATAAAAATGTACAACCACATGTGTCAATTAAAAAGAAAACAGATTTTTAAAAATAAATGCTCCAAGAGAAACAATAGAAAGTGATGAGGGATGCAATGTCATAGAGTCCTTCCTAGAGGAGGTAGACTGACCTTAGGTCCTGAAGAACAGAAGAGTTTAGAGCCATTAAAGAAAAGAGAAATTCTAGGAGCATAAGCAGAGTGGCAGTATTATTTTCTCTCCAATTCTATCTATCATTGGGAAGAATCTAGGGTGATTTTGGAAAAAAATGTGCAGAGGTTTATAAAATATTTATCTACGCAATTACCTACCAGAGATCTCTCGGGAGACCTTGCATTTATTGAGGCAAGTCCTAGCCTCCCTGGTATAAATTTCCAAGGTTCCAAGTGTTGTTTAAAGAAAAAGAGAGATCTCACAAATCAATGTCTGCCTTTGGTCTACCCTGCAGTTGGCCTGCTTTCTCTGTCTCTTGGCATCTCTCATTTTTGGAGTCTGTGGCTACCTCTGACCTTGCAAGACACCAGCATTTTTCTCAATTGTCCATCAGCCCTAGCCAAGGCTTCTCTGAATGACAGATGTTTACTGAAGGCTTGTTGGGTCTGGAGAGTGGCAGCATAGCAGGGAACAAAAACAACTTAAAATTGGCTTCCAAATATCACAGCCCTATAAATACCTCAGTCATCTCTGGGACTTTCTCCTTAGACGTTTTCCCCAAACCTCAGTCCCCTATCTTAAAACTAGGTTCACTTCTATCTCACACATTCCCCACCCCTTGCTCTTGGAACCAATTCCATGGTCAACCAGGCAGGCCAGCTCCTGCATCCCTGTAACATGGCTATATAGAGCAGATTGGTCCTGGATTGTCTCCTTACTCTTCCTCCTTCAGTCTATGCCTTTGAACTTCAGTATCCCAAATGGCTCAAGAAATTTTCATAACAACAACAACAACAACAACAACAAAAGCAGCGTTCTCTTCTATTCTATGCCCCCCTGGTACACCTGGCTTCAAAAACAGCCACTTTATACAGAAATAGCTTTCTCCCCCCTTCTAAATTACACATGATATAGCAAGATCAAATATATCTTGAAAAAGGGGAAAAAACTGAAGTGGAAGTAGGAAAATAAGGTGAAGCCAGTGCCCGAAACAGATGGCTTTACATTCCAACAGTTGCTAGAAGACAGCTACAAGTTGGCCTTCCCTAGACTTCATCGAAAAAAGGGCAGAAAACTATGGGGGGCTATTTGTGAACCAGTGATATCAGCTTACCACAGCAGAAGGAGTAATTGCTAATTAGGGGAGTTGGAGGAGCCAACTTTAACAAACACACCATGGAGTAAAGTTTAGAATAAGTATGTTAGAAAACAGGCACCTATGTAAGGTTTTTGTTCAAAGGAAGACGGATTTTAAACAATATCTGAGAAAAATTGATTGGAGGGAGGGCTAAATGTGCAATGTGTGCATGTATGATGTTGATACCCTGACATATATCAAAATGTATAATTACAATGCACCAGTAAATGAACATTAAAAAAACTGTTTTGATAAATCCTTCCAGATGGATTGTTGAATGGAGAGTACCAAACCAAGAGCTCCAGCCCAGGGCTGAGGCTCAGGTGAGATTCCAAGTGAGGAGTGGCATTATTCTCCTTTATCCATTTTCTAGCCTAACCTGCTCACATACAGCTCATATGCAAAGCCCTGTTTCCATGCAAACATTTCCCTGTCTTTCAGACTGCCAAAGTGCAAACAATCAAAGTCACTTGCTCTTCTATGGAACACAGCACAGTCATTTATTACACCCCTATTGTCGGTATTTGTGTACATGCTTATTAGAAAATGAACTCCATAAGGGTAGATACAAGCTCTTATACCCCATCCCCAAATGTGGAGTTGAAGGCAGAGCAATAATAATAACAGCAATAATCTCACTCTCCTTAGGCATGCACTAGTAGGTGGAGTGTAAGGGAATATGGTACAAGATAATAGCATTGGGTAATAGTGTAAAATAAATTAAAAGTATCTACTTAGGAGTCAAACTGTATGGATTTGATGTCCAAAATGTCCTAGCATTCACTAGCAGTGTGACCTGGGGCAAGTTATATGATCTTTCTGTCCTGAGTTTTTTATCTGTGCAGAGGGATTGTTAAGGAAGATTAAATGATTCAATAAATGTAAATATGACAGAGAACACCTGAAATGTTCTGAATGTCCCCAAAGTGCTAGCAATTAGGGCTGCTAACACAATGGGTATTCAACACATACTGGTAGAGTTGATTCCTTGAGTTTAAATCTGTGTGCCTGAGATGATAGAGTATTGCTAACAAAGACAGAATATTGGGAAAGAAAAAAGAGTTGTTTTTTGAAAACAAGTTAATTTTCATAGTAAATAAGAGTTTGGGTTTTTTGCAATTTAGATATAATTCACATACTATAAGGATCATGCAGCTGGGCACAGTGACACATGCCTGTAATCTCAGTATTTGGGAGACTGAGACAGGAGGATCTCAGCCTTGAGGCCAGTCTCAGCTATTAGCGAGACTCTCAGCAACTTAGTGAAAACCTGTCTCAAAATAAAAAATAAAATAGGGCTTGGGTGTAGCTTGGAGGTAGAGTGCCCCTAGGTTCGATCCTCAGTACCACCAAAAAAAAAAATGCTTTTCAGTTGGGCAGTCACTACCACTATCTAATGCCAGAACATTTCATCACCCCCAAAAGGGACCCTGCATCCACTAGCAATCACTTCCCATTTCCCTTCCTCCCAGTTCCTGGGAAGCACTAATCTATTTTCTGTCTCTATGGATTTGCCTAGTCTATGAATTTCATATACATGGAGTCATTTATTATATGGCCTTTTGTGTCTGTTTGCTTCATTCAGCATAATGCTTTCAAGAATTATTCATGTTGTAGCATGAGTCAGTACTTCATTTATTTTTATAGCTGAATAATATTCCTTTGTATGGATATACTGTGTTTGTGCAATCATCAGTTGAAAATTTGGGATATTTTTACTTTTTGGCTATAAATACATTTATATGAATGGTCTTTTTGACTTATGTTTTAATTTTTCTTGGGCATATACTTAGGAGGGGAATTGCTGGATCATATGGTAATTCTGTTTAATATTTTGAAGAACTGCCAAGTGTTTTCCAAAGTGGCCTTATGTAGTAGTGTCTCCATATCCTTGCCAACTCTTGTTAGTATCTGTCATTCTGATGATAGCCAGCCTTACATACTACTGGGTATAAAGTAGTGTTTCACTGAAATTTTTTTAATTCCCTAATTACTAGTGATTTTATATGCTTATTCACCATTGTATGTTTTCAGCCCATGAATTTTAACATACTATATTTGAGATTGGAATTTCAGATCTAAATAAAATTGCCCAGGGGGATAACATATGCTCTATAGAGCATGGGTATTATTATGGCTTGGATCTGGAATGTCTCCCAAAAGCTCATGTGTTGAAAGTTTGATCCCCAATGCAGCAATTTCCAGCAATGGGACTTTTGGGAGATAATTGGATCACAAGGGCTCTAATCCATTTGATGGATTAAAAATTTGAATGAATGACTGAGAGGTGGTGGACACTGTAAGAAAGTGGGGCTTGGCTGGAGGAAATAGGTCACTAGGGCATGACTTTGGGGACTATATCTTGTCCCTGGCCCCTTTCTCACTCTCTCTCTTTCTGTCCCTGTACTTCCTGGCTGCCATGATCTGAGCAGCTTCTTCATCCACACCCTGCCACCACGATGCTCTGCCTCATCTCAGGCCCTAAACAATGGAGCCAGTGAACCACAGACTCAAACCTCTGAAACTGTGAGCTAAATAAAATCTTTTCTCCTCTGAGTTGCTTATACCAGGTATTTTGGTAACAGCACTGAGATGCTGACTAACACAGACATATATGTGAGCAAATCAGGCCAGGGTTAGATTTATTTTTTTGTAATAATAAATGTACAGGTAGTTGCTGAAGTCATAAAGAGGAATAATTTCTAGTAGTAAGAGAAGAGCTTGGAATCCTTGGGCTATACTTAGTGGGACAATAAAAGAGAAAAGAAAGGGGAGAAGAAGAACAAACGAACCTGCAAAACTCAGAAAAGAATCTAGGGTGCCTCTTTGAAAGCAAAATTCAGATTTTGGGAATTCTGTTAGGATCAACAACCTGGCTGAGGTCAGTCATTTTAGGGCCTGTTACCCAATGCTTTGGTACATCAGACTGTAAGTCTGATGTTTGTTTGTTTTTAATCTATGAAATACTTTACTCCTTAAGAAAATAAATTGCTTTGCCTTGTAATTTCTCAAGCCAGAAACAGCACACGCGCGTGCGCACACACACACACACACACACACACACACACACACACACACACAACTCAACTAAACACCTGACTCTTGGTCTTAAACTTCTGCATGGCCCACCTCCCCCTCTTCCACTGTGGGTGCGTTCTTTATTCCTTCAAGTCCAAACTCTTGACCCTAATTTTGCTCTACTTAGATAGCTGAAAGGGAAAATTACAAGCCATGTGAATCTTTTTCTTCTTTACATTCACCTGGCTTCTTTAGATCTAAGATATGTAGATCAGCTCCCCCTTTCATGTTGCTTAAAATAACTCATTTAGTCTCCTTGGGCAGGGTAACACTTAGATTTGATGCCGATCTCCATTTGTGAGGAAGATCAAAGTGTTTCCTTGTACATAATGTTATTTAATCAACTCTAAATTCCTCTAGAAAAGGCCCTTAACTGCTCCTGTTTATCCCTCTTATTTCAGTTCATTTTATGCAGCTTCAAACACAACTGACACTCACCCGGGTCCATTAATGGAAAATCAAGGTCATGGCTGGGGCACCAATCATCACCTTTCCATACTTCCGCACCGGCCTGTGCATGTGTATGCCAATCTTTTCAATTTCCTTCTTGATTTAGTGAAAGCAATCAGAACAGAATTGGTCCTGAATGTTGGCTTCAAGGCTTCCTTGAAGAAATTCACCATTTATAGACAGCTGGCTGGCTGGAAACCAGAACTCAGTTCACCAAAATATACTTACAGAGGAAAGAGCCTGGTCAACTCAGTCTCGTAGAGGAGAATCCCTCTTCTCCATGAAAATGCTTGTGGGATGGGTATGCTTGTGGGATGGGTATGAAAATGCTCGTTGGAATTTGGTTTGGGCTTCCTATTGCATTGGCTGATGTGTCCCCTGGTGCCTCTCTCTGCACATATGTTTGCACATCTGATGACCTACTGGGCTTGATATTGTACAATAGTTAGGAACAGGCCTTTGATTTTAAAATTGTTATTAGTATAGTTATTCACTCATATTAATTTAAAAATTATTGGGTTTCACTGTGACATTTCCATACATGCATATATCCTGCTTTGATCATACTCAGGCCTGTATTTCTAATTGGACTAGCTATGCCATTTCTTAACTCGGTGATCTTGAGCATATTTTACTTAAAACTCCAGGCCTCCATTTATTTATCTGTAAAGTGAAGATAGAGAACCCCTTTCATAGGACTGCCATGAGAACTAATGGGATAAGCTATTGAAAGTTCTTAGTACAGTACTAAGTACAAAACCCATTCTGCATCGTGTTACTTTTTCACCCAATTTCTTATTTATTCTTCCAGTTCTCCACACTGGATACTGCTGGCCTTTGTAAATATCCACTTCTCTCCTCATTTCTGCTCTCTTTATCCAGTTGACCCTTTTCCTGATCATTGCATCATAGGACATTTCCAGAATCCTTCACTTCCTTTCCATCCCAGGGCCCTTGGTCACTTCAAGGCTCACCATTCTTGGTGGTTCTGCCCACCACCCTCCACTGCCCTGTCATGGCTTTGTCTCAGCCTCATCAAAGTTATTTTTAAAGCACAAAATTGGTCACATCAAATTGAACAACTAACTTTCTCAATTTCAACAGAGGAAATTTTAAGGCAATTTACCAATTGTAATTTTGATGAGCTGCCCCCATATTTTTTTATTTTCCTGGGTCTTTTTGTTCACAGAAAACTTCATTATCTCAAGCCTAGTACAATATTATCCCATCATGTTTATACTGTTCATTTTATATATTCTTAGAGGACAGAGAAATAGTTCTTAGCAATACCTATTTGTGTTGGCATCTTTCTTTTGTCAGTATATATGGTCAAGGCTAAGTATTTTCATGTGCTTTAGTTACTTTTTCCCAATGACATCTCAGTTTGTTTTCCTGAATAATTCTGTTGGTGTAATGTTTTACATTAACATTTTTTAGTGGTGCTCATTTATTAATTTGTAGCACCAGTATGATGAATATAATTATTAACCAAATATTTAAGCCTTGTTTTAATGAAAAATACTTTTATATCATCTAAAAGCTATGTTGCTCTCCTATGTAGAAATGTTGATGTTTCCTCCATCTCCATGAATTACATCCAAATCCCCTATCATGGGTTCAAGTTGTGGTATAATCCACTAATCCAAAGGAGCTGTTCTTTTGTTTCTTCTCCTAGCTTTTCTCCCCATTTAATATCATAATATTTTCTTGAGCCATTAGAAATTATTCTAAAATGTTATTTTAATAGCTGCCTAACAATTTATGGATATGTTGTATTTAACATTCCCATATTGTTGATCATTAAGATAATTTTCAATTATCTGGTATTATGAATTATGCTATGAAAAGCAGTGTTGTTCACATTTTTTTTTGTCTACATCAATAGATAGTTTTTTGGAAAACCTCACTGACAATCTGAAAGTATGCTTGAAATAGCAGCTGATGGCAAACTTCCTCAGGGAGTAGATGTACCTGACCTCAAAGGGCCACCATGATGCTACCGTGCACGGAGAGAAGACAGGGAACAAGTTTGTTAGTCATGATTTTGTTATGGCTTGGCTCTGGAATGTCCCCAAAGTCTCATGTTGAAAGCATGATACTCAATGCAGCAAGGTTCAGAGGTAGATTAATCCACTTATAGCTGAATGGACTACTGGGGGGTGGGACCTAGTGGAGGAAGTAGGTCACTATGGGTGTACCCTGGATGGGTTTTTTCTTTTCCCTGGTTTCTGTCTCTCTCTCTCTCTCTCTCTCTCTCTCTCTCTCTCTCTCTGCTTGCTGGTTGCCATGAGCTGAGCAGCTTTCCTCTGCCATGCCTTTCTGCCATGATGTTCTGCCTCACCTCAGACCTAGAGCAACAGAGTCAACTGACTATGGACTCAAACATCTAAAACCATGAGCCAAAATAAGTCTTTTTCCTCTAAGTTGTTCTCATCAGGTATTTTGGTCATCATGATAGAAAGCTGACTCACAATATCTTCTTACCATTAATAACTCTGCCACCACACCCCTTGATCTCAGATGCTGAGCCCCAAGGTAAACTGAGGCCTGTTGTTTTAGCTATGGAAATGAACCTGGTTTTGGAGTGGTTGGATAGCTTTCACCATAGTCATGGAGTTGGAGTATATGATGAGGCCTCCTTAAGGATTCAGCACATTGTTTTTCATCCTTTCTGCTTTTGATTTACAACTTTCTACTTTAGTGAATCTTTCTTCTCTCCTTTCTGACCCCCTCTGTCCTTCCTCCCTTCCTTTCTCTCCTACTATTTTACTTCCTTCCTGACATTTTACCTCCCATCCTTTGAACAAGTGTTGTCCCCATCAGCATTGTCACTGCCGTGATCCAAAACAACTGGCCACACAACTTGGAGGAAGGAAGATGTATTTGCTCACAGTTTTTGGAGATTTTAGAGTTTCAGTCCATGTCAAGCCTGGTCTGCAGAGCTCAGGGCATGGAAGTGGAAAGCAGAGAGAAGGAGAACATAAGGCTCCACTCTTACAATGTGGAGACTGGAAGAAAGAGAGAGAGAGAGAGAGAGAGAGAGAGAGGAAACAGGGGGAGGAGAGACCTTGTATAATTCCTAAGGCCACACCCCCAAGGGACCCTTCTTTAGCAACCAAGCCCTACTTCCAACATTGCTACCTTGTTTCCATGAGGGCTAGGGGACATTCTAAATCCAAACCATTACAAGCATGAATTGTGGGCAAAACATGTGTTTGGTAGTGTGCTTGGGTAGAGGAACCCAGAAGTGAATGAGAACCTTGTCATTTGCAGAATGCAGAGTCAGGAATTTCTATTTTCATCCTTAATTATACTATGAATTTACTAGTGGCTCCCAACTATTCCTTGTGCTTATATTGCACTATTTTCCCTTTCCCTAGGGTAGATGCACTGTTAATACCCAGCCTCCTCCTCTTTGTTTGACTCCCAAGATGTGTGAGTGTACGCAAGTTAATATTTTTCTAAAATACTCCGAGTTTCTAAAATGGAATATATTCTTATTGTTGTCACCATTAGTAACATTATTAATAATCCAAATACCAATATCAGTCCTACCAGCAGCACAATATCCCCTGTGCCACCATCACAGTCATTATTAGTACACCTCTTTTTATTATTTCTCTGCCATCACCCAGGGGGCTGTTCAGACAATTAAAAACCAATAATAAGAGCAAAGAATAATTAAAATAACACCAAGAACAATAGAAATGAGATGACAAATACTGACAAAGCCAAGAAAAGCTAACCAAGGGGCTAACTTCACTGTGACAGGTGCTAATAAGATCAACTAGGAATATGTGACAAAATCTTTCCTGAGAACCTGAAAATTCTTTTTTTCCTCAGCGGCCTTTTTGCCACTGAGGTCTCAGGAGGTGCTAGATTGTATAACACTTATTTAGCTGATCCTGCCAAAAATGTGCTACAAGGGGGAGGAAAGATGAAGAAAAGAAAACTCTTTCATTATGAGAGTCACACTGAAGAGTATTTCCCCTCTGGCTCGATGCTGGCACAGCTCCCAGGCCCTCTCCACAGCTGCCCAGTCCCTGGAAACACTTTGCAGAGCTTAAGACAGCTTCACATTTCACTTTCTCCATCTTCAATGCTCCTGTATAGGTTTTGACCCTCAGTTTCTCCATCTGAAAAATGGATATAGTGTTCGGAGTCACAGTTCATGAAAAAAGCCAAGAAAATGTCTGCTAATATAGGCATGTGATAGTCATTTTGACGAAGTATTAAATATCAGGGTGCATGCGGAATTTTGCTGTCTAAAACAAAATCATGTGGGGGAAAAGCAGCTAGAATAGGCTAGTTTTGATTCATGTATCCCTTGACAAGGTGTTTGACTTTGAACCAAGAATATGTGACTGAGTTTTTCCTTTAATAGATGCTAAATTGCATTTTTGCTGGGGTGCTATGATGTTCCTTGATGCAGTTGCTTTCTGTTGATCTTGTGACAAAGATCAGTGTCACTAGGCCCATACACAGATGTGTTGGAAAGTACAGGAGTGCAAGTTGGAGACTATTATGGCTTGGATCATAGGTATCCAACAAAGACTATGTGGTAAAACATTGGTCCCAAGTGCAGTGCTATTGGGACGTGGTGGAATCTTTAAGTGGTGGGGCCTAGTGGGAGGTCTTTAGGTTATTGGGGGCATGTATTCAAAGGAGTAGAAGGAATCTGTGCCCTCCTTTTCCTTTTCTTTATATTTCACTTTCCCACCCTGCAGTGATCCAGTTTGCTCCCTGACCTCCCCCCACCACAGTCTACTGCCACTGGGGCAAAGCAAATAGATATTATGTTCTGATATACAGCTTTAAGAAAAGTCTACTAAGCTGGCTATGGTAGTGTATGCCTGTAAATCAAGGACTTGGGAGGCTGAGACAGGAGGTATGCAGATTCAATGCCAGCCTCAGCAACTTAGCAAGATCCTGTTTCAAAAATAAAATATAAAAACAGTTGGGGTGTAGCTCAGAGGTAGAATGCTCCTGGGTTCAATCCCTAGTACACCCCCCAAAAGAAAAGAAAACCCTACCAAAATGTGTGCTTATACACAAAACATAGACAACCAACTGTGGACTGAAACCTCCAAAACTGATATAAAATAAACCTTTTCTTTTACAAGTTCATTATCTCAGATATTTTATTGTAGCAATGGAAAGCTGGGTGACACAGAGACCTCAGCCACTCATTAGGTTTTCATCCGGAGATAAATGTCCTTGAATGTTCTTGAGTCACAGTTATGGAAATACTCAAAGCAGCATGACCTTCCACACGTCATCCCTCTCCATGTCCCAGTTTCCTGATATTAAAGAAATTAAAAAGAGGGCATTGAGCAAACTGTCCCTTCCATCTCTGACATTACTTTATTTCACAGTCGAGAAACTAAGACTCAAAAAAGGTGACTTGTCCAAAGTCCTACGTATAAAGTGATATTGCACTTCTTACCTCTACAGCCAGTTCTAGAATCTAGTGATGTTTCAAGTCACCACACTGCTTTGTATTCAAAATGTCAGGAAAATAGTTTTACCTCTCCTTTATAGACTCAGGCACACCTTTCCTGACTTCCTGCCCTATTTTAGCAGTCCATGTGTTCACAAGTACTTAGCAAACACCGTATATTAGTTGACTCTGAAAACCACATTATCTGTCTGAGACACAAACTCTTCTCTGCTTTCAAAGCTCTGAGGCGCCAGTGGGAAGCGGCAGCCCGGCAGCTGGCCCCACCCACGCCCCTCTTATCCATCAGCCCAGTGTCGGCAGCTTCCTCAAATGGCTTTCACTCTCGGTTCCATCTCATTTGACGCTTTATCAGCTGGAAATGGCTGTGAGCTGGTGTTCCGTCAGCTCCATACCTGCCAAAAACCTTTCACTCCCTGGTAAAGCAGCTGAGGACACTATAAGGAAGAGAAAAAGAGGTATGATGATCTCTTAGCTGTCGTAAAATAGTTCAGAAGTCCCCCAACCCCCCTTTCTCAGAGTAGCACCGGGGAGAGGAGAGAAGCAGGAGGAGAAGGACGAATAAGGAGAGAACTGTCACCCCTGTGTCCACGCTGGAAGGAGTTGAGAATTCAGTGTGAATCCATCACATTCTCACCTATCACTGTGACATGGGTTTGCTTTAAAATATGCCAACCTTACTCGAGGACTCTCATGGGACAGCATCGGTGAAAGATTCCCAGCACAGTGGCATCTGCTGGGAGGGTAGAGTCCCACTTGCTGCGTCTTTTGCTTGATAGCGCTCTTCATTGATTTAGGAGGCTGCCAGCTCCCGATGTCAAGCTGTCAGACCAGTGGTGTCAAGGGCAGGGAGTGGAGCTCGCACTGGATTCTGATGGATGTGGCAATAGGCGAGGTTGTCCCACACAGGATGACCTGAGAACTGATCAGGTGAGATGAGCACCAAGTGCTCTGTGCAAGAAAGGCTAAGGAAGGAAAGAAAGCAACTGGGAGGATTCCAAGTGCATTGAAAGGGACAAGGCGGAGCTACAGGTGCGGAAAAGATGGACCTGGCCTGTGTCTTACGAGAACCCCAGAACATCAGAGGTCTAGAAGGAAGTTTGTGTTGAAGCCCGTTAGCATATTTGTTCCACTCCACTTCTCAGTAAGAAGAGAAGCCGCTCATACTGTTTGTTTTTACTGTACATCTGTTTTGATCTGGTATCAGCCCTGTTGATTTTCCAGCATTTTCTTCTTTGTTATTTCATTTGCCCTCTAGAGCTCAGAGAAGAGCATCAGACATCATTTTGCCTCTCCTTTCCTGATCCTGGGGGAAGACGGATAGAGCTGGGTTTGATGATGTCTGTGCTCGATGCTCCTCTCCCTTTTCTCTTCCTCCTGTACATGCCCGTCCCCCTCCCCTGCTCTCGCTCTGCAAGCCTCTTCCGCTTGGAATCTGATGCTCGATTTTTGCCCTGGAGTCATCGGCGCGAGAAATGCTCCCACTGTCCTTAAACTCTGTCAAAAATATGAACTTCCCGTACATGGCTGACACCCAGGCCCCAGGTCGCCATCTCTGGCATTTTCTTTCCTTTGTCTGATTTGGTTTCAGAAGTTAAATGGTTTCTTTTTTGATATGAAAATTAATTTCTGGACAAAAAGAAATATGCCTGCGCTGGGGCCAAATTTGTGTTGTCTCCCAGCACGGCTGTAATTACACTGTAGATCAAAATGACGCCTTCGTTTTCAGTGGCTTTTCTCCCTCTCTGATGTCCCTGAAGCTGCCAGGATCGCCGGCAGCAGCAGTTTTCATTAGCAGCAGGGCAAGGGGATGGGGATGGATGGTTTGCGTTAGCCATCATTCCTAGGTCTCTCCTCAAGTTCTTTTTCTGGATGGATACATATAATCCAGCCAACACAGCCATATGCAGGATTCAGGCTCCCGAGTTTCTCACCAGGTGTGGGGGTGAATGGTGAGGTGGTGAGGGTCCTCTCGTCCTACTGGGGTGCCCTTGTGGAACAGGCACCATCTTGATAATCCTTCAGGTGTCGGCACTAGGAAAGAGTTGACATGCTTCCCAAGGCCCCTATATACTCCAAAAGTCAGTGTTCACCTGCTACAAATGGTCACTGTGGATTAGTGTCAAGGTATGAACTTGTGAAATAGGGTAGAACCAATGCAGAATTTTCCAGAGTAATTTAAGTGAAGTGGCTTTTATGCTATATTATTCAATATTGTGAATTGTAGAGAAATTTCCAGGAAAATGTGCCCCCCCAACACATCCCAGCTCCCATAGCTGATTCTAAATTGCTTGTACATAACTCTGCTATTGTTTGTTTGGTATAATTAGACCCCACAATCTATGGCCCTCCAGTGGATATCCACTCTCGGTCAGTAAGTCCTGTATTACTCTCTAAAGCAGCATATTTAATTTTGACATCTACAAGGTGAATGCAAACTTTTTATTCACAATGAGACTGGCATTTCTTCAATTTTCCCATAATATGTTGGATCCAAATGATTTGTATGTCAAGAGAGGAGTGTTCAGTGGTACTTTATATATTAGAATGCCAACGTGGGTGGTGTGGACAGCTCCCACGGAAAGAGGCAAAGCCCAAGAATGAGATTGCATGGTCTCTCAGATTGAATGGGAGCTGGGAGATGTGGGCTTCCATCTCTGCAGCCTCGCTACTGGCCCTGAGTGACCATTCATCCAGTTTTTCCATCTTTCAAGTGAAGTAACAATCCTTCCTACTGCCAAGTTCACAGGAGGAGTATAGAGTTGATTGAGATGCAACACCTTATGGACTTTTCTAGAAGTAGTGTTGCCATTTAAATTTTTTTCTCACACCCTCACCCCCCCCCCAACTTGTTTTAAAAGAAACTAGTATGCATACTGTTACCATGTACTAGCATTATAAGTATTCATTCCCTTAGAACTTTATTTTCCCAATCCAAAAAGTGGGAGTAGTCACACTTCCATTGAAAGAAGGAAAAAAGCCACTGAAATTCTGCAGGGATTATTAGCTGTCATTATTATACCAGTAGAATTTCAATATTGAGAGAAGGTTTTTGTTTCTTTGATGCCTTATGACTTTATGGGGAGCCTCCTATCACCACCACTGGGCACAGTTTGCATGCCTATGTCTATCCTCCTGTCCTTCTGTGATGTCTGTGGAGAGCTCTGAAAATCAAGAGAGCTCAAGAGCACATACTGGAACCCATTGAGCCACAGAGAAGCCACTTGTCCATTTGGTTCCTGTGGGTGGATGCAGGAACATTGCCGTGTCACATCAGGACTCTTCTGCTGGTTGGAGTGGCAGTGTGTGCCAGCATGAGAGGAGGGGTGCGACTGGGTTACAGGAAGTCCCAGATGGGAGACTGCGGTTGCCAAAGGCTATCTGAGGTCCTGCTCTAGCTTCCCTTTTTGCATAAAGACAGATCTACAATAGCTAGTTGAAGGTGAAGACCTTATAAAAATCATGAGTGAGGGGGGTGCTCAAAATGACAGGGAGACACCAGTAATGAGGGAGCTAAATGCAGCCTTCTAGACCCAGGGTATGATTATTTGACATTTTGGCTTAATGGAAAAATCAATGGTTTGGGGCCAAGCAGGAGTTTGAAGCCTCACTCTGACACTTCACACTGAAGAGTGCTGAGTAAGTTATTTTATCACCAACTCTCAGATTTCTTATTTGCAGGACCATGATAATATCTCCCTCACAGGACTGATGAATGAGAACATGGCATTGCAGTTCAATGCATGGGCTATCGGATAAGACTGTGCTCAGTGTCCAGCCCCACTGGGTCTTTAGGAAAGCTGCCCACATCCAAGTGTCTACCTCAGTTTCCACATCTGAGGAATGAAGGCAATAAGTATTGCCCATCTCAATGGGTGTTCTGAGGGTTAAAACACGAAACACATGGAAACTTAAGGCACACCCAGTGAATGCCCATGAGAAATACTAGACAAATAGTTCCCTTTTGTGTTAATGAACAATTATCATTAACATTATTATTTTATTGACTTTAGCTTAGTATACACAAAAATAGATAGTTCTTATCTAATAATTGGACAAGAATGGGACACTAGTTAAACTGTGTGCATGTTTTCTAATGTCTTATACTAAAATCCATAGAAAATGTTCATTTTCTTCATTTTTCCCCCCTGGACTCTGGGGTTTCCTTCCTTTGGATCCATGAGTCTACTCTCTCTCTCTCTCTCTCTCTCTCTCTCTCTCTCTCTCCTCCATGCAGTAAAACAGAGCTGCAGGCAGTCAATTTCGAGTCAGTGGGCTGTGAAAAGCAGTTAGAATAATAGTTTATTGACCCTGAATGTGGCAGCTGGAACTGAGGGCAGGCTGGGCTGGGGTGGAGCATCTTCGTCACAATGGAGGCTTGATCATCTTTGATCATTTCCATGACCTTTAAGAGACAAGGTATTTGGAGGAAGCCTGGCAAGCCCCCCAGAGCACTGAGTCGAGGGAAGGTGGCCTAACCCAGCGGGGACTGGGCTGGTGGGAGGGAGATAAGTGGCGGACAGCCAGGAGGAGGCACTAGCACCTGCCCTGGGACTGCACTCTTCATCACCAGGGGACTGAATGTCTGAGCTCTGAGAAATTATTGAGAGCCATTGGTGATGCTGAGCCCCATGTAAGAGCCACAGAAAAAAAGCTCCATTTCTCTGGATCATCTTTGGCCATTGAGTCTTTCCTCCTAAACACTGACTTTTCTTCATGCACTCAGGAGATTATAGACTTTCTGGTGGACACATAATTATGAAATAAAGTGCATATCTTTAAACCAATTTATTATTTCAATGTTGGAAAAAATATTTGCAAATGAAATTGCAAATTAAAAGAGTTGAAAGCAGAGAATAAAAAAGAAACTTAAAGAGAAAGAGAGTGAAGGAATGAATGAATAATGGCCTACAGTTTGTATAATTTGTGATCTTAGTGAGGGCCTCTGCAACTTAGTGAGACCCTGTTTCAAAATAAAGAATAAAAATATAGGGCCAGGGATGTAGCTCAGAGGTAGAATGCCCCTGGGTTCAATCTCTGGTACCACAAAAAAATAATTTGTGAATGAAATAGTTACATAAAAATATAAAATTTATAGTCTTAGAATACTATAAATTTATTCTACAAACCCACAATAGGTAAAGTCTTGGAAAATTCTCTCATGGTCTTTAGAAAATATTTCTAAGTAATAAATTGTTCCTTTAGTCTAGAAGTCACATCTTCAACATTTTTATTTGGATTAACTCATTTTGCGATCTTTTCATTGAACTATTTATATTTCAATAAAGGCTATGGAGAAAAAGTGTGTGTGTGTGTGTGTGTGTGTGTGTGTGTGTGTGTGTGTATTACAGGGATTGGACCCAGAGGCATTCTACCTTTGAAGTATACCCCCAACCCTTTAAATTTTTTTCTTTGTTTTGAAATGGGATCTTGTGAGGTAGCTGAGAGTCTCACTAAATTGTTGAGGCTGTCCTTGAACATGTAATTCTTCTGTTTCAGCCTCTCAAGTATTGGGATTACAGGTGTGCACCACCATGCCCAGTTTTTTCTTTTTAAAAGAAAGCACTAATACAACTAAATAGCATATGAGCATCTTTTGGTATTTGCAATCTGAATTATGTTGTTTTTCTTTTGGGCTGGACAACTAGCCTATGTGAATTACATAGTCTATGATTTGGGGCAAGCCATTTCCAGTATTAGATAAAAGCACACTTATGTTAGTTGAAAGATGTGAACTCTGTGCCAAATATATGGGGTGCATAAATTATTTATTTTCATTTATTTTATTTCCATTTAAAGCAGGAGTAGTCTAGTAAACAATCTAGTCAGCCAAAACACAAAAGATCCCTTATTGAATAACCAATGTGAATAGAATTGATTGCTAGGGGAGAAAAAGAAAGAAAAGTCCATATATTTAAGGAGAGTATAATCTAGGTGAAGGACAATAATATAGAAATGAAATGATATTTTATTTTACTGAGCAACAATTTAAATTTGTATGAACTGAATGTGGAAGTGTGGATTGTCTACTGAGATGTGTGAAGAGGGATCTCTCGTCATAGATATTTAGAGCAAGAGCACCATAGATTCAACCTCCCTTCTCAGGTGTATGTGCATTTATAATGCACCATCTGAAGTCTTTCTCCTTGCATGATTGTTGAGTTCAGTCATCGCAAGAAAAATCATCTTCACTGATTTGTTTTTCTCTCGCAAATGTAAACCATTATTTCAACAAAATTTCAGGCTTCGTGGTAACCTCCCTGTCCTGGACATCTGTTTAACAAAGACTTCATAAGTCTTTTCCTTATTATTAACCGTTTTCTAACTTTGCGTTTCACTAATTATTGTCAACATTAATTTTTTTCAAATTTTAAAAATAATGACTGTTGGTTAGGATATATCCATTTCCAGTGCCTGGTAATTACTTAAAAATAATTTTGATAGAAATGGAATCAAAGAGAATAAAATATAAAAGCCATATTATGAGGTTTGTGTTTATAAAATTCCCCTTAAAAAACCCCAGATTCAATTTTCCAGAAACCAAGTGTGGCAAATTTATGAAAAAATTGTGATGCAAAATAAAAACAAACAAATTATACCACCTGAACCTTCATAGTACTTTTCCTAAAAGGGTAATTTGCCATGTGACTTATAAATGAGCTCAGGATCATAGATTCAATTAAACTTAATTGCCTATGTGAAGTTCCTACTAAGAGTGTGGGAGAATGAAGGTACATCACCCAGAATGAAGACTTCTCCTTCTCCACGTATATTTGCAGGCCCCAGCACCTGCATGAATTTTCCTTCCACAGCCCTAGAAAAACATGCAATTGGGGGATCAGGTGAAACAGTGGAAGCAACTGTTCTTGTTTTTCTAAAATTGGGTACACCCTTCAGCATTATACAGACAAACCAGGTTTTTAGAAGTGCCCAATACTTTATGGCAGAGATATTGTAACCTGTACAATTGCCCAATGCAGAGAGGACTCTACCCTCTAGAGTTTTCATCCTGGCACTCTGACCGAATATACCCATGGTCATTTGCATTTTCTTTATGGTGCATTCTGACTCACTCTAATAATCTGCCAGCATCTAATTGGCTCTTGAGATGAAACCTAAATGACTGCTTACCCTAGAAGCTCTTGATGTTCCAAAATTAGCTCCTAGTTGAAGAGCAGGTCCTGTTCTGCTTACTGTCTTTGGAGATACTGACTTTCTCTGTAACTGGAAGCACATCTCTTAACCTTTCCTGATTTCCCCATCTGTGAATTAGAGTTAATTATTCCTAACATTAAGGGTCTATGGAGAGGATTAATTTGTTAATGTTTGTAAAGTACTTTAGATATGTAAAGTGCTAAGTATTACTAAAATTCATACAAGTAAATTGCAATGTAGCATCTAACAGGACTAAATAATTGGCTTTATTTAGCAAATCTACAAAAACATGATTTTGTTAATCCATCTAACATTTGTGCAGAGATTATTAATATTTGAAATACAGAACAGGCAAATCAACCCCTTCTTTCTACTCACATTAATAAAAATATAAAAGAAATGACTATCATTAGAAGCAAACTAAATATTCTGGGGGCAAGTGTCTCCCAATTTCAAGTGTTACTGGAAATTCCCTCTTCAAGCAGTGTGCAGAAAATCTGTCAGAAAAGGTAAAAGGAAAAGAGAAGTCTATTAAGGAATTGGATATTGGACTAGACAATGTTTTACTTTTACAAAAGAAGAGTTTCCTGATTGTGTTGTTTTTAGACTCTGAAGCGATTTCTGTGACAAGGCATTAATTGTCCTCTGCAGTTATTTAAGAGCAGATGACACCCTATGCTCCGGCCCGACTTCTTCAGGACACAGGGATAGAATATGCAATGGATTGGACTTTCTTTAGCCCAAAGATGCACAAATCCTAGTTATCGTATACTCCTCTGATCTGATCACACCATGCTGGTGTCAATACAAGCATTTTTATCATGCTTGGATCAATGAATACTGACTAATTATTAGAGAGCTGTGGCTGCAAGCTGCACATGTATTAATCTTCTGGGAAAAATGCAAGCATTTTACATACTGACAGACAGAAGGGTTAGACAGGTCCACAAATGATGATCCCGCCTAAGTCGCTTTCAGTGCATAGAAAGGGGTGGCATCCCTTAAATAAACCCCGGCACGCAGAGGCAGGATCTTCCACTGGGGTTGTGCTGACTTGCTCCCTGATTGATGGTGCTACCAGAAACCACTTTGTGGAGTTATAGCCTAGGGTGACAATGATTATGGCTTATATTACTGGGGCTGTATTTCCTAGAGCTCTCCATAGAGAACTTGAAAGGATTCCTAAAGAGAACAGTGTTTGCATCCTGCACTGGAAATTAGGTGGTACCATCCAAGAAGCCTGGGTCTGGTTAGCTTGATGGCTATGCTGCCAGTCTTCTCATCTTTCAAATAGGGAGAATTATTAACACCTACCACCCTTCCTAAAAGGTGAAGTCAAAAAGAATAACTGAGAAGGACTGGAAGTTTAAAAGCACTTTGTAAATATCATGGTATCAGAATCACTGTTTTTCATTTGTTTTTTCTGTGATCAGAACTTTCCCCCTGAATTAATATCATTTGGGGACCTTTTACTATATCCTCTTCTGTGCTGGTTTCCAAATCATTATAACAAGAAACCAGTGACGCATATGGAAAAGAACCAGAGGAATGGAGACAAGAACCTGACTCACCCCTTATTAATTTGCTGTGGTGGTCTTAGCCAAGTCACTTGACCTTAGGAACGTAGTTTTGTTATGTGCAAAATTGGGGTAAAAGTATCTAATCCATGAGGTTGTAGTGAGGGACAATGGGATACTTGTTTTATTATAAAGCATTATACAAGTATTATAGGATTATTATCAACCTTTCTTGGGAAATATTTCCAGCTCTTAGGGAACCTAACATCCTTACAGAGAATAAGAAAAGTTGTAGCACTGAAATTAATCCCTCCCAGTGGGCATGTTTTATTTTAATTCCACAAAAGAAGCATTTCAAGAAAATATGCTCATTCTCTAATCTGTGTCCCTCTTTCTACTGCTCCCAATAACACTAGGGCTGGTGGGGGGCTCACAGTAAAACTGGGGATGGTGAGGGGACTGGAGGGACTCCAGTACACCCACCTCTTTCACGATCTATCCGGGGATATTTGCCCTCTTTTCGGAAGTCTCCATATTCTTCCTTCTCCTATGAGTAATTGTAAGGACGAGGTAAGTAGATATGGTGGAGGGAAAAAAAAAACTACCCTCAGAAGGTGACTTTCAGGGCTGGCGAGATTTAATTTATTTCTCTGTGGCAACCATCAGGGACAGACATCTTTCACAGAGCTGGTTGGGTACGTTTCTTGCATGCTGGCGGGGCTTGGACACATGCTGCTCTTTTTTTATCCCTGGAAAAGTGAAACATTACCCAATGGAGAGCACTCCATTGACTCGTATGTAAGGATGTGCTGTAGCCAAATTGGTGTGGCGGAAGTGTTTTAGACAGGAAAGGAAGAAGCCACAAAGGGAACAAGGACGGATGCTCATGAATGCATCTCCTCATTATGTACTCAGGCACTAAGTTTGCCTTTCTCGATCCATATGGCATAATTTTCCAGATCAGGATAAGCAGAAAGCACATTGTCTATCTCCTCCTGTACAATTTGCAGTTTCAGGTTGTGCTCAGATGGATAGAACTGTGAGTCTGCACAGACATTAATAAGCCTATGCATTTAAATAACCTTTATCTTCCAAGGAGCTTAGAGTTTTATAAATGATGGGACATTGCTTCCCCCCCTCTGGATTCAAACATTTGGTATTCTTATAAAACTTGCAATGTCAGTATTATTTTCATGAGTCTTGTGTACCATCAGGGGAAAAAAACACCCCAAAACTAACAGTAATAATGTCAACAAGTTATTTTATCAAAGAGTTAATGATGCATCAGAAAAAAATCAGAGGTCCAGAGTTGAGATTTTGACTCATCACTTCCTGATTTGCTGAAGGAATCTTAGCCAACTCACTTAGTCTTAGAAACTCAAAATCGAGCTAAGAATGTTTAACCTATAGGATTGTGCTGGGGAACAAAATAAAACACCTCTTTTATTTTAAAGCATTATACAAATATGATAGGATTATTAAAAACATTTCTTGGAAGCCATTGCATTCCTTAGGAGTAGTTTATTTTTTATATTAATATGCCAGAGGGAAACTAAGGCACAGATGGAAAATGTACTTTTTCCAACTACAATCTATAAACTAACAACTCTCAAAACTATTTGTGCACTCAAAACTCTCCTGTGAGCTTAAAACTCACTCAGTGAGATGCTGGCAGAATAACTAACAAGCACCCAAGATCAGCCTCTCTTCTGAGATTTCCCTGCAGATCTATCTTCCTTCTGAGCTTTCCCTGCAGAAGCTGTCCTTTCTTCTAGAGGCTGGCACAAATATCTGTGCCTTTGGACTGTGCCACCTAAATCTTTCTTCCATCAGTCTTCTCCCTACTATTTAGGCTACTAATATCATAATGAAGCCCCCTACCCACAGAGTCACTACTAAATGCAATAGCAAGGTTCTGTTTCTAGTCTTCTCTTTCTTACCCATAAAATCACTTTCTACATTCTTTCCAGAGTGATATATGTAAAATGAAAAATAAATCATGCTCCTTCTAAATGTAAAACAATTCTATGAGTCCTTATAGCCCATAGACTAATCATAAGCTTTTTATCAGTGTAAATGATAACTGGGCATTGTATCATCAGACTTTGCAAACATCAGCTAACTACCAGTCCTCATTGGCACTGGCAATGCCAAGGTAATTTCCTGAAAGCCTTGTGAAATTTCTCATGTTCCTGTCATTTGCATACTGTTCTCTTTGCATAGAGTACCCTTCCCCTGTTTCTTTACCTGTCAAGCTCCTCATCATCCTGTTATCTCAGGCATGCCTCCACCAGGGTACAGCAACACATCACCAGTGTGCCACCCTGACTGATGATGGTCCTCTCCACTGCACTCTTAGGACAGCCCCCTGGCACCTGATACCTCACATGGTGACTTTGGCTGACCTGGTACATCTTTCTTAGCAGAATCCATTGATTGGTATCAAGAAGTCTTGATGGTACTGTACATATAAGGTGTGTTATGCTAAATGCCTTTAATTCTGTATTAGAGCTGTACCTATTTGTCCATACCCTCACTCAACAAACTGTTAAGTGTTTCCTATGTGCTTAGTATTGTGGTACATTCTAGATAATATAGCAGTAAAGAAATTATTGGTTATTTGTCCTGGTGTGTCCCACACCGTATATAAATGTAGATGCAGGCTTTCCTTGCAGTCACTAGTACCATGGACAGATCCATCCGGAGCAGTTGGAGCTGCAGAGAAGGATCCTTACCAGCAGGGGGCAGTGCAGCTAAGCAGACACCCCAAATACAGCTCACATGCATTGGGAGCTCTGCCTTGAATTAATACTATTCTAAACGTTTTCTATTTATATGTGAGAATTCACATGTCTTTGCCTTTTGGGACCAGACTCGATCTATTCATCCTCCTCTAATGGCTTTGTAAACACTGTGCCTTCCATGACCTGCTCCCCTCCTCCCAGAGCCCATCTACTGCCTCTTACTCCATGAAGTGATTTTTATTTTGATTGTATTCATTTCCTATAAGAAGAGAGGCTCTGAGTGAATCGTGCATCAGTTCAAATGACTTTCTGTTTTGAGAATGTTCCCAGGGGGGTGCAATTCTTCTAATTTATTTAATCTGATGTGCTTTTTCAGAATGGCTCTCCTCAGCAAAACAGATGGGAGGAACACAGAACTACCTCTCTCTTTCTCCATTTGCCTGGAGACTTGGTTTGCATGGGCCACAGGGACTGTAGGGGCTATGATGTGATACAGAAGTGCTTCCCCTGCACTGGAGAATTGAGTCCTTGACACCAGAAGCTTGGCCTTTCTCTTGGGAACACCTCTGTGGCCTGCCTCCCTATTTAAATTAGGCCATCCCTATTTTATTTTAAGATAAAAGGATGTAGAGACGTGCATGTCCTCAGAATTTAGACCCACGACCATTTGGACATCAATGATAAACACTCCCTGGGCACCATGATACATCAACACTTGAAAGAGAGATGGGCCCTGGAGAAGGTAGAATAGATAAAGCAATTTTATTTCCCAGAAAATTCATGCTGAATAAGTTCAACACAGGTAGTATTTAAGTAAACAGGTGCCTGGTCCTGTTCCACACAGACCCTTGTACTAGTTTGGCCACTTCCTAAAAATGTGACCTTGGGCAAACTAAAATGTTTAAGCTACAGTTTCCCATCATGTAATCAAAGAATGATGTTTATCTGCACCTCCCATGGCTGCTATGAGGACTAGATGATGCAGGGCTTGCAAAATACTCAACACTGTGCCTGAATCCACTGTGAGACGCCAATAAGGGTAAGAAGAATGGAAGTTATTATTATTTGACTTCATAGATTGAAGTCCCTACTTCATCCCCCTTAGCCCCATGTGCACACCTTTGCTATAGACTTAGCAAAGGTTCAAATGATTTTCTGTTTTACATGCAGGGTCATGAGACTGTTTCTTGGCAGCTCTCTAAGGCAAACACTGAGTCTTCAGCATTCCTGTGTGTCCCATGTTTGCAAGGTTCCTGGGAGAACAGTGGCTTCTTGAAGGTCACCTGAAAGAAAGCTGAGTCAGCTGTGCCAGAGCCAGGTGTGCCTTGGTTTGTTTGTTTAAGGTCCCACTGACCTACGAGTGTTATTCAGCATTTGTTGCTCTGACAAAAATGCCTGACAAGAACAACTTAGAGGAAGAAAGGTTTATTTGAATCCTGGTTTCAAAGGTTCAGTCTATGGGTCACTGGCTCCAAGGCAGAAATATTATGGCAGAAGGGTGTAGTGGAATAAAACTCCCCAGCTCATGCCAGCTGAGAAAGAAAGAGATAGTCCCAAGGCCATGCCCCCAGTGACCTACTTCCTCCAGTCATACTCCGCCTGCCTACAGTAACCACCCAGCACATCCATTCAAATTATTAACTCAGTAAGTGGATTATCCATGAATGTGGATAGAGCCCTTGTGATTCAATTATTTGAATATTACTACATTGCCAACACATGAGCTTTGGGGGAGAGGCATTCCAGATCAAACCACAACACTAGGTGACAGCTATCAGTCACCTGGTGACATACGACAGAGAGAAAGCATCAGTTACCTATCTTACATTTATGTTTTGAAGGTACTTGGTGTTACCAATTTTGCCCAGGTATGCTACACATGTTTGTTCAAGTTGGACAGAGATGATCTACACATCTCTATGTGGTGGCCTTAAATCTTCCTCAGTGTCTAGTCAGAGACCTTTAAGATATTGTATTAAGTCAAATGCACATTGTCACATACCCGTGTGCTTTTATTGTCAGGGAAAATGATGTTACTCTGGCAACAAGCTTATCACCTCCTTCCCTACTGCTTGCCACCTGAGCCTGCTCTGCAAGTGACTATAACTATCATGGGGTCCTGGTTCTTCCCCTGATCTTCCTATCTCACTGTTTACTACCTGCATTAACCAACTATTCAAGCCAGAGTCCTGAAACCTCCTAACCCTCCCATTCCTTCAATCTTGACATCTAACTGGTATTAAATCCTGTTGACGTCATCTCCAAAATTCAACTGAAATGCTTCCATTTCCTCTCTTTCCACCAGGGCCTGTGCCTTTGAACTACATCAATAGCCTCTGATTAGCATCTCACTCTCATGCTCCTCAAAATCCTTCTTATCACTGAAGCCCGGGGGAGCCGAAAAGCATGACTTTGCAATGCCACTTCCATTACCTATCAGTGTCCATTCCACTTAGAAGCAAGCCCTGAAGATGGCCCATGACCCAGCTACTCAGTTGCTGCTGACTCTGCCTCAGGTTCTCAAGCATAGAGACTACTTCCAGCCCTGAGAGAACAGCATTCAACTCTCTTCCATCTCAGGATTTCCACACATTTTTTTCTCTATCTGAAAGGTTCCTTCTCCCCACACCACTGTTGCCTCCCTAACTCCTATCACCCTTCAGGACCATATTTTAAATGTTCTTCTTCCAGACAGAGTACCTCCCACCTCTTAGTCCGATAACAATGTTCTCTGTTATTTTCTCATGGTGTGATTTGCTTATTTATTTATATCTTTAATGATACTTAGTACCACTGGCAGGTATATAATTATATATGTGTGTCTGTTTAATATCTTCCTCACATGCTAGATTGTGAGTTCTATGTCTGGTAGGCATCAATTATCTGTTTATTTTTCATTTATACTTGGTAGCTCTAGTGTGGTACCTTTCACCAAATAGATGCTTAAAGAAGTTGCTTAATGAATGGAGAAGTCAATTTGTTTGTTTTTTCTGAATATTTTAAAACTCAATTGACCTCAGGGAAATGCAAACTAAAACCACCAAGAGATACTATCATACACCTACCATAATAGCCTAAATTTAAAAGACTGAACGTAATCAAGTGCCAACAAGGATGTGGAGCAACTGGAACTATCACACTGACAGTAGGAATGTAAAATGTTAGAACCACTTTTGAAAATTCTGTGATGCTCCCTTATTAAGTCAAATACACATCCACCCCATGACTCAGCCATTTCACTCCTTGGTATTTCTCTAAGACAGATAAAATCATATGTCTATATGAAGCCTTGCACAGAAACACTAATAGCAGCTTTATTTGTACTAGCCAAATTTGGGAACAATTCATGCCATGCCAATAAACAGATTAATGGACAGAGATGTTTATCCAAACGTGTGACTCAGCAATAAAAAGGGATGACGTATGGGTACTTACAACAACGTGGAAGAACCTCAAGTCACTATGATGAGAGAAAGAAGTCAGATACTGAAAAGTCCAGATTGTAAAGGTCAATGATTCCATTTATCTGAAATTCTAGGAAAGACAAAATAAATCTATAGGAACAAAAGACAAAGTGGTTGTCTGGAGCCAGAGGCCCATGGGGTCTAGGACAAAGGGTACCAGGTAGCTTTCTGTGGTGGTGGTTACACCAAAGCTCTTTGAATTATTATGCTAAATGGTTATACATGTAATATATAAATTGTATCCCAATAGAGTTGACTAAAAATCTCAGCGGAGCACAACAGGGCACATCAGCCTTAAATGTATTATGTAGCTATGTAGCATTTCACTCCTGGCCTTGGAGGAGCCCCAACGACCCTAGGGGTGAAGACTGGCCATGACAGCAGAAGAGAGAGCAATTACACATTCCTTGACAGCATGTTCTCTTTGCCATAGCAAAGTGAAACTACGGTCTATAGGCATTCAGATATAGATGGACTGCACTTAGGGTTCCTGGGGAAAATAGGTGGATGACCTACCAAACTCCTATTTCTGATAATTTTCCAGTAATTTTAGCATAATTAGGTCCCATGCTATATATAGGACACAATTCTATCAAAAAATACTCATGCATCTGAAATTCGAATTTAACTGGGCATCCTGTAGTTTTATTTGCTAAACCTGGCAGTGCTTCCAGCATGTCATATTATCACCAGAATGTTTGAACTCAAATGCAAAAAGATTTTCTTTTGAACATGTTTTGCATTTTATGATGCCATTCTCATGGAAAATTGGAACCAATACTATATAGTGAAAATAATGTGAATTTTAGAATGAGTCACACCTTGATTCTAATCCCAAATTTGCCTCCTCACTCTGAGGGTTTGGCCAAATTGCTTAACAGCTCTTCAAAATGAGGATAGTAACATCTAACTCAAAGTTTTATTTGAGGAGTGGCAATAGAAGGATTGGGTATTTGACACTCTAATCTAGGGGATTCTCTTTCTTTTCCTATTTCTCCTTTCTTCAACCAGTAGAGATCAGAGTCTCAATTTACAGAGATTACATAAGATTAGCCCCTGGACAGGAGGCAAAAGCAGCTCATTGTCGGCATTAGATCTAATTCTGAAAGGGGTATAGTGTTGCCATCTTGGGTTTCCCCATCAATACCCCACCCTCTCATTGCTGTTCAGGAAAAGGCAAGTACCACCTTCACTGTCTGCTAATGTTCTTGGGGAAAGAGAAAAAGATGCCAAATTGAGGAGGAAAAGGGAGGGATATTGACCACTCTGCAGAAATCAGAAGGGGTCTCCTCATGTAAAGAACTGCTATAATCGGGGATTGTTTTATCTCGAGAAGAAGAAAGGCTGTTGAAGGGGAGCAGTGCAAACTGCTTGCTCCCTTGACTTGCTTTACCTGATAAACACACAGAGGACTGAGGGCACTGGGTAGAATTTATGGCCAGTAAATTCCCAGCCATTAAAAGGAAATGCTTCTTTGCTCTGCAGTTGACTGCTATAAGAGGCCACTGAAGCAGAACCCGGGGCTATGTTTAAATGAGGGGACCCAGTCATTTTATGATTCATCAGATCTTGGCTGGTGATGTAGCTTAAAGCAAGGACCCAAATGCCCTCTTGGTCCCTGACAGTGGGTGCCTTCAGTCGGCCTACTATCTTTGGGCAAGCCATTCCTAGTTCCATACATTCTTAGGCACTATCTCCTCCAAGGGGAGGAATGGCATCTCTGGAAATAGCTACATTTCCTTTGTGATTCTAATTTCTACCTAAAAGTTCACCAAGGTAGCTCCAGATTCTGCAGGTGTCCCCAGTTCTTGATACTGGGGACATCACTTCTTTCTTTGGCCCCTCAGTACTAGGTCTGGTAGAGACTTGTGGTTGCTAACCTATGTGTTCTATCCATTTTCTTCAATTTTTCCCATACCTTTATGACTATCTCCTGGCATTAAATTCCTTCTGCTGGAGCCCAGTCAGGCATGAACTTCACCTGACTAGCCCTTCAATGACGCAACTGGGTATGCCATTTCCCCCAGGGATTTCTGCTTGTCATATCTTATCTGAATAGGACCAAGGCGTTAGCTCTGACCTGTGAGGGTGCATGGTCCGGGAAAACCTGAGTGGGAGAAGATATAGGTACTCACTCTCCTACTGTTCTAGAATCTAATTCCAGCATTGTACTAAGACCATATTCAGTGCCAATGGGATCTGAGAGCAGGATCGCAGGTTCGAGGCCAGCCTCAGCAACTTAGCAAGGCTCTCGGCAATGTAGAGACCCTGTTTCTAAATAAAAAGTAAAAATAGGGCTGGGTGTGTAGCTTGTAGGTAGAAAGCCCCTGGGTTCAATCCTCAACATAGGGAAGAAAAGAAAGAAAATAGAAAAGCTAGCCCTAAAGTATTTATATAAAATCAGGACTCAGAGTCATTTAATTGTGGTACAAAAGAACTTAACTCTAGCATGGGTAATCGGGGAGCGATTAATAAAGGTATCCAAGTTGAAAAAAGAAACCCACCCTCACATTAAAATGCAGAGAACATTTTTAAAATGCCATTATGAAAAGTATATTGTAGGTATAAAATATAGATAAAGGACGTAAGATTTATATAATATTCTCCTAGTTTCAAATTTTGAACAGATCTCCATTGAAAAATCTGTTTTTAAGTGGGTCATATTTCAAAGAACCCCTGGATGGTCACTGGTCATTGCAAGCTTCAGCTGAGAGGAAGTAGACATATTTAAGCAATAAGAAGGGAAGTCCAAGAGTTTAAGTCCAATATAAACTACTTTATTCCATTTCACGTTGTCCTAATTGGTGGCCAAGAATGAGCTTTATTTAAATACATATCTACAAATAGTACTTTTCATTTGCTACTTTGATCCTTTAACCCAACTTCTGTCTTCCTTTCTCCAATAGTTATTGCTGACTCTCGTCTTTTTGGATTATAATACAGTCATACTTCATTTCAGGACATTTTGGAGAAATTGAATGTTATTTACCCTTGAAAGCAAACTGGATCATATGTTACACACACTACCAAATACTGTCTTTGAAGAAACATTCCCAGAGAAGAGTGAGAGACACAGAGAGAGAAAGGAGGTTATTATGCACGAACTTAACATTTTGATACACTTAGTTTTCTGAATCATATTTTTTAAAGCATGTACATGTTTAAATGAGTCCTAAGAGAAACAATGACTCTTGGAACATGAGTAAATCACCCATTTTCTTTGGAATAAGAATCCAATCTTAATATCTCCAGGCACTAGATTTTAAAATTTGGTCTAGGATAATCGAAAGAGAGTAACAAAGGATATACCCTTATAGCTATTGTTTGAAAAATCCTTTGAGCCCCTAAACCTTTTTGATTCCACTTAAAACATGGGGTCCGTGATGATGGGGTTCCCATCTTGCCCTCTCAGGGCACAGGGAGGGTTGCGGGCACGCCATCTTACTAGGCTCTCCATATGCTAGCACTATTCACTGGCATATTTATAAGTCCTCTAAAAAACTGCTTGAGGCTTTTTAGGGAATGAGAAAATAATTCCATCTTCATGGTTCCAAGTGAAGCATTGGAACTGGGGCTGCAAAACCAATACTACAGAGGCAAAGATTGCCTGGCATTCTGGAACCTGAGAGCAAACAGAAGACAATATGCAATTTATACCGCTCTGCAGATCTTATTCAAACATGTATTGGGACATGGCCGTCTTCATTGGCTTACCAACTTTTCTATCATCGCTCCCTTTCCTTAACTCTTGCACTTTCCTCTTTTATTCCAACTCATTTGTTTGGAGAACACACACACACTTATGTTTACAACAAGACTATTTTCCTATAATAACAAATTCACAACCATATAAAGCAAATTTTCAAGAGGTTACTTTTTCAAAGGTTAGCGAGAAGGATTCTCTCTTCCATAGGAGGTTAATTGTCTAAAAGCATTCAAGAAGTTTGTTTGTTTGTTTGTTTGTTTTTAAGCTAAGGTCTAACCTTGGCTTAGTAGGGCTCATTTTCACAGCAGCTACCAAACTTTGTGGGAAAGAATTTACTTCATCTAGGTCATTAATTTGCTTTCCTGAAGTTGATAAGTAGGAAGCAAGAATCCACTGAATCCTTCATCCCAAATGGATTTCTCTCTCCAGGAAGGGATCCAAGTTTCCTTTTATTTTTAATGCTTTCTAAGATATCCTTTATAAGAGGGAGAGGTGTGAGAGTGTTGATGAAAAAACTAAATAACTCTCTGAACGTGAACCCATCATCTGAAAAACAGAATCTAATTTTGAATTATTAAAGGAGGCTGGATCACAACTCACCACTGAGAAATAGAGGGAGGGAAAATGGTGTTTGGGAAGTCCAATTATTTCTGAACCAGAGACAGTCTTATTAAGTTGGGCAGAAAATTAATTAGGCTAATTAGAAAACCTCATTGGAATTCAGCAAGGAGTTATGAGAGGAAACATGACAACATTGGATGTGTTGGGAGAGGGAGAGGGTTCTGGGGGAGTAAAATGAGTTTTCAGGAAGCAATTGGAGGGTGATTCACGCACATTACAGTTGATCACTGGGTCACTTCAGAGGGAAGCAGCAGCGCTTTTACAGACTTTCTGTTCCCAGTTGTGGGTCTTCGCTGAGTATTAAAAAATGATATCTGGTGTATGTTATAAGGGAAAAAAAGAAAAAAATCCCTAAGATTTATTCTGAGGCTTCAGTGGGATTTTATATTTATTTTGGTATTTCCGATATGCTGGTTCATCAGCATGGCGCATTGTTAAAAAGTGCTGGGTGGGTGGTTTTTTATCTTCACGGATTTATGGAGTCCTTAAAACATCTGTTCCGTTCTGATTCCCCCGCTCAGTACAAAGACGTTAGTCAGGGGAAGCGCCTCACGCTTCACTGTTTCAATGCACTGACGTCGGCAGCGGGTAATAGAGATAGCCCTGTGGAGATGATCATGGGTGTCTGGGGACTGGGAGGGGCCAGAGGATTCCATCTCTGGTAAGAGGTTCTTGGATGCTGGGCCCTGAGGCAGAAGAGCCTTTGTAGTGAGTCCAAAATGGGCCCCAGGAAAGGGTCACCAGGGTGCTAAGAAACTGCTCCAGGGTCAATCAGCATGAATAAAGAAAGAGCATTCTGTCCACGATGGAGGAAAATGATGTCCACATCTCTCCTAAATCCTGGTACAGTGATCTCTCTTTCTTTCTGGGACTCCCAGGAGAGGAAGAACCTTCCTGGCTCCTAGGGGATCATTCTTACGCTCATGTTATTTTCTAAAGCATAAGTGCAACCCAGTCAAAGCTACCAGAATGGAGGGAATCTCAAAAAAAGAGAAGTTTTCCATGTGCTGTGAGGGGTAGGATAGAATTCTGGATGAAACCTGGTGCTCCAGTAAACAGAGACCCCTTGAAAGAGATGAGAGAGGGGGAAGAGGGTGGACACTTTTGGCCCCTAGTATGTGGGGAAGCTTTTGTACATGCACTCACCTTACTCCTCATGGTGGGTTGATGCAGTAGGTATTGTTAGTCACATCTTGCAGGTGAGGTCATTGAGACTCAGAGCATTTTAAAACATATGGAACTCATGCCTAGCAAAAGGAGAAGCTGAACCACAAACCGTGGTATTATGGAATGAATATTTATATTCCCCCCACATTTGTATGTTGAAGTCCTAATCCTTAATGTGATGGTCTTTGGAGATGGGACCTTAAGGAAATAATAAGTGTTGACTATAGTCATTCGGGTGGGGCCCTCTTGATGGGATTGGTGTTTTTATTAAGAAAAAGAAAAAAGAGAAAGAGAGATCTTCACTGGGAGAGGATACGGAGAAGGTAGCTATCATAGTTTGGATTTAGAATGTCCCCTTCTCATGGAAACCAGGCAGCCAGGTTGGAGGTGGGACTTGGTTGCTAAGGAGGAGTCCATAGGGGAGTGGCCTTGGGGATTATATAAGGTCCCTCTTGCATCCCGCCTCCATGATGTGAGAGGAGAGCCTTGCCCTCTCTCGCTCTCTGCTTCCCGCCACCCTGCCCTGAGTTCTGCTGACCTGGCCTAACATTGACTTAACCCTGAAATCTCCAACTCTGAGCAAATAAATCTTCCTTCCTCTAAGTTGTGTGGTCAGGTGTTTTGGATTACAGCAGCGAGATTGTTGACCAAAACAGTGGCTGTCTTCAGACCAGGAAGATAGAACCTGACTGTGATTAATGTAACCCTGATCTTGGACTTCTTAACTGTAAGAAAACATATTGCTATTGTTTAAACCACCCAGTCTATGATACTTTGTTATGGAGCCTGAGCTGACTGATAGGCTGGGTTTGTTTTCAAAGCTAGAAGTACAACTGCACCACAAACCTCCAGCTGCAGCCTCAATGGTATGCTTTGCTTAGTTCCCATGTGAGAGCCCTTGGAAAGGTTCCTGTGTCTCCAGGACCACCACGTTAACTTCCCTGCTTACCTCCACAAGCTTACCTTCCCTGCTTACTTCCTCTAGGGAAGGGTGAAAAGAATCAGAGTTGGGGCTTAAAAGTGGGCTGTTGGGGGATGAGGATAAAAGGATGCCAAGAGGTCTAGATTCTGAGTGTCCTTCATCAATGTGGCTGTGTAGGACACAGGCAGATGGCAGCACAGTCCCCCCAGAGGCCAGGGGCATGTCGGAGCTGCATGTTGGAAAATTATGACCCACGCTTGTGGGCTGACACTGGGCAGTCTGCTTAGCCTCCCCCAGGCCCAGCAGGTGCGCTGGCCTCATGGCCCTTCTGTGGCGTGGGCCTCTTCTGAGGCCGTACTTTTGCAATCATTAGGTCTGCCTGTCAAGCTGAGCCAAATAACGAGACAGGAGTCAATTAGTTCTCCCCAATAGACTGCTCCCCTGTCTATTCCTGGCCTCCCAGGTGACCCCATTATGATAATGGCCCAGCCTGGCTGCTCTCAGAACAGGCCTGATGGAGAAGTGAGAGCTTCCTTCAAATGTGAATTACAGAGAGACTGGCAGACTATGGCTCTGTTCCCTGCTGGCTCTGGACAGGAGCCTTCTGCCTCCCCATTGTCACTGCTGAGCGATGCCATGTGCTTATTCATACGGCATGCTGCTGGCATTCCAGGAACATCCCGTCGCGCCATTCATTCCAACAATGGGCTCAATTCTGCTGACACCCAGCGAGACAGGTGGACTCAGAGTGCAAAATGTGTTGCTGTCACTCTGGTATCCCCATCTGAACTCAGTCTCAGAGCAGGTGCCCGTTTTATGTCCTCAGGTAGATGACAGTGTCCCACACTCCAGACCACGATCAGCATAGTTTTATATAAAAATCTAGGCAGCCTGACTGCAGAACTTCAGGAAAAAAAAAACATTAGCAAGTCAGTCAGCAGTCATCAGGATATTCAACACCCAATATTTTAGTCTTTCCAAATATTTGGGTATGTTAATATTGTAATACAACCAAAGAAATATCTTGATGTGGTGATTGTTTCAATAATATTTGAAATAGTATTATTCTCAACCTCTGTTGAGTGGTTCATCTCATGTGCACCCGCTAGTCATCAAATCAGTGCAGGTAGTTGAAGAGTCGTGATATAATATTTAGTCAAGACTAAAGCTAAATTTGGAGATAATTTGAAACACAGAGATTGAATGTATGTCACATGTGATAAGCTATCCATTGAAGGGGATAGTATTAGCCAAGTGATTTATAGCCTTAGACAAATTATTTTGTGTCCCAGAGATGATAAAACCCACATGTATGTCTGAATCCAGAAAGGGAAGTTGAAAATCTCTCAGGAACCTTCATTCCAGGTAGGACCACACAGCTCTGCTTCCCATCCATAAGCAAATGTTTTCTACTCTTTTTTTCTTTCTCTTCTTTCTCTTTTTCTTTTTCTTTTTTGCATTGCTTAATGGTTATCCTTTCTCCTCCATCCTGTCATCTGCTATATATAGCACATATCCCTGTAGTTCTGAGATAATTTATTATTTAATTATGTAACCATCACATAACTCTTCAGCTTTAGCCTTCAGTGTTTCTATTGTTTTTAATGTAACTGCTATGGAGGCATGTAAGTTTTATTTATTGTTTCCACTGAGGAGCAATAATTATGTAATGCAGCAATTCTGCAACTATTATTTCTATTTGTTTAATTACATAACTATAACAATATTAAACCTCTAAAACATTTGGTGATAGATATATGGGGAAGATGTTAGAAGACAACAATAATAATGATATATCCGAGTAATAATAAAACTGAATAATAGTATTAATATTAATATTAATGGCAATAACAGTAATAAGCAGCAACATTACCATTTGCTTTTTCTTCATGCTGTATTTGGTCTCTTTAATGGGTTCTTTCCCAAGCCTCTGTGGTTAATTAGCTATATAACATTTGGTACTCAGCAGTGGGTACAACCTCATTTCCAGATTTTACCTGGCAAAGCCAAGCTTTATAGAACACCAGATGGAACAGCTCTGTTTTGTTCTTCTTTATAAGGTGTAGAGTGGGCAGATTTCTTTCTTCCCAGTGTCACCTGGGGACTTTCCACCGATGGGATACCCTGTGTGGAGAGACACAGATGCTGTACAAACCCAAGAATCCAAGATGTGTTTGGGATGCAGGTGTTGTGTTGTTAATGAGTCGTTATGGTAGAAAGAGCTTGGGGTTTAGATTCCCACAGATCTGGATTGAATTTTGGCTCTGCCCCTAACTGAGTGACCTTGAGCAAGTTACCTAACCTCCATGGCTAGGATTTCCTCATACCTAAATTGGGGATGGTAATAACTGTATTGAAGACTGTTGTGAGAATTAGATAAAATAATGAGCTCAATAATCTATGCATATTGGTAGCTATTGTTTTGGAGGTATTGGTTGATGAGATTAACAGGAAGAACATGACTTGAAGTTGTTTCTTTCTTTTTTTGCCTTTTTTTTTTTTTGCATGTGGTACTAGAGATTGAACCTAGGGATACTCTACTTCTGAGCTACAACTCCCATCACCCTATTTTATCATCATTTTTTATTTTGAAACAGGGTCTCACTAAGTTGCTGAGGGCCTCACCAAGTTGATGAGGCTGGCCATGAACCTATAATCCTCCTGTTTCAGCCTCTGAAGTTACCAGGATTATAGGCCTGAGCCACCATACCAGGCTGACGGTGCTCCTATCTAAGAACATCTTGTCCTTACATCAACTTATGACCAAGTGCTCCCTCTCATAGACTCCCCAGAGTTATCATAATAGTTAAAAAGAGCTGATATTTTTTTACAGTGTGCCAGGTTATAATCACTCTGTGCCAAGTTCGTCACCCACATTATCTGATTTTGTTGTTGCTGTTGTTGCTGTTTTTTGTGGTATTGGGAATTGAATTCAGGGGCATTCTACCTCTGAGCTACACCCCCAGCCCTATTTTATTTTTTATTTTGAAATAGGGTCTCACTAAGTTAAGGAGAGCCTCCCTCAGTTGCCGAGGCTGGCTGCAAACCTGCGATCCTCCTGTCTCAAGCTTCCAAGTACTGGGATTACAAACATGCCCCACCACACCTGGCCATGTTATCTGATTTAAGCAACAGAACCATCTAAAAAGGCAAGTATGGTTATTAGGTTATAAATGAGGAAACTGAGGCACAGAGAGGTGGAGGGATGTGCCGGAGGCCTCACTGCTCATTAGCAGCAGTGCCTTTGTGGGGCGCAGGCAGCTGCCTCCATCACACTGTATCTCCAGGTCTGTGTCCCAACAGCTCAAAGGACCTGTGTGAGTGCTGCCCCTCCATGGAATCAACTCCCTGCTTCCCCTGGTGCATCACTCCAGTCCATTCTCTGCAGAGCGTCTAGCTGTATTATTCCCTCTCTCCCAGGCCTTCTGCTCTCTTCTTCTTCCTGGAATTATTTCTCTTTTCTCATCCTGTATGCCTCAATTTATTTCCCCCAAAAGCTCCATCTAAGTTAACCCCAGTCCCAAGTCCTGTCATTCAACAGTCATTGTCCTCTGTGTTTCATGTATGACCTGTGCTATCTATGCAGTCGTTCTCCTTGCTTTCTGATCATTTGGTTTCTGTCCTGTGTCCCCCCCACCAGGGTACAATCCTCAGGAGGCCAGGCACTGTGTTAGCTTCTTTGCGGCCTGACTCCTAGTCCATGGCTCACCATCTGGCACAAAGTGGACAGTCAGGAAACATTTGCTTAAGGAAAGAATGTCCATCTGTCCTTGTGTGGTCACATATGTCCTTGGGGCACAAATAGTTCATGGACAGTTGGAAGAAAATGAGGAGTTATTGATGGACACCTAAGGAAGGGTTTGCACCCATCTTCAAAGCTCAGGTCTGGATGAGTGCATCTTGGGTCTTGGGAGCCCGTCGCTGTGAGCACAGAGGACTGATGTGGTCAGCCAAGGTGCTGAGCGCCTGCGAGGGAGAAGGCAGCCATACCAGACTCCCTGAGGGGCGGAGGCAGAGACAGCCCTTCATCACTGTAAACGCGGGGGAAGTCAGGGCTGCGGTTCTAACCTGACATTTGAGTGGGAATTCTGGTCCTCAAAACAGCTCATTTCCAAGAGTCACACAGCAGGTACCCATTCTGCTGAGAATACCTTTCCTTTGTACAATTATCAACCAAAGAATTCAGGCGGGCCAGCCTCCTTATTCCATCTGTCCTTGAGTTATTATTATTTTATTGAAGCATTTTCCTTCCTTGGGTTATATATGTGTGTGATTTTAAAAATATAAGTGACATTATTTATAGCAAAGTGTTCTTTCTCCTTTCTACTGACTGTTTTTCTTTTCAATCAGACTCTCTTCATTCTTACACATCCCGTTTTAGTCACTGCTACATGAATAACAAGGCACATAAATATTCAGATCTAGCCCTCTTTGTCCCCTTTCTAATCCCCATTCCTCTTTTCCTTCACCTTCCAGAGGATATTCCTCTATTTCTCAGTAACTTTGTTACCACAACACTAGCTTCTTTAATAGTATTTGCCTCATTTCTTTTATTTTTAAATTACTTGCTAATGTGACCAAGTAGAAATCAATTGACTATTCAAGAACTATGGATACAGCAGTAAGTATCTTGTAAAGGTTTATATAGCTCTAGAATCAGTTGGCCTGGGCTCCTACCTCAGCCTTCCGATTGATTAAGTGCCAAGGCAAATTACTTAACCTTTTGGACCCTGGTTCCTTCATCTCCAGAGATAATCCATGTGTTGATAATCCCTGCCCGCCAAATTCATATGTTGACATGCTAACCTGCAATGAGATAACATTAGAAGGTGGTATCTTTTGGAAGTACTTAAGTTCAGGGGAAGTTCTGAGGGTGGCATTCCTATGATGGGATTTATAAAAAGAGACTTGAGTTATGAAACGATGCCAGAGGAAAGACCGCTGCAAGCCAAGAAGTGAGCCCTCCTGAGACACGGAATACACAGGCGCCCAGACCTCAACTTCTCAGTCTCCAGAACCCTGAGAAAGAAATGTCTGCCTTTTTAACCACCCCACCTATCGTATCCAATGCTGCAGCAGTCTGAACTGACTAAGGCACTATGTAAAATGCTAGTAATTTCGCAATACATCTGAACTCTATTATTATTGTATGTAGTAGCCACAGTAGAAGCATTTATATACTAATAGTGCTAGCAGAGAGTAACCCATGATTTCCCAATCTGTGGGTCTCACACTGCAGGGTAGTGTGGACTAGAGAAATAATGTGCCCTAGACATTTCTGTATTATTTTTTAAAGTGTACACTTGGCTGCTGTGTTTAATAATAGAAAATGATTTAAGTGCTACCGATTTAATTGGAAAAGCGAGCGGGCAAAGGGTCTTGACACCTGAAAAAGTTGGTAAACATTGGCATAAATTAGCAAGTACAAAGCCTAGGCATGTATCCTGAACCCCTGGCTGCTCCCTCTTAGAACAAGAGCAATTAAAAACTTAATGGCTTCCTTTCTAATGCTGATGAACTGATCTCACAGGATTCTCTCCTAAGGTCTTCCTAGATTAGCATTTCACTCCAACTCAGAATCCCCTGTATGTTTTTTCTTTCTATAGGTTCTTATTTTATTCTCCAATGATTTGGTATTTTTAGTTTCTTTAAGACTAAAAAAGTCTCCTACTGAAACTCCTCTTTCAATTAGGGAGGAAAGCACTTCAAACCCTCTTCAAGCATTATGCCCTGGAAATGCTAGCAGAGAAACGCCAGTGTAAAAACAAGATGAAAAAGGAGACAGGGAGCAAGGGAAGAGAAAGAAACTAAAGAACAAAAATTCATGTTCTTCAGTAACTAATTCTTCTGGTATTTATAAAGCATCTACTGTTTTCTTTTTTTTTCTGGAAGATCAAGATATGTTAAGTTCATTAATTACAGACATTTGGATAACACAGTTGTATGTGAGCGCCACACAACCCTGCCTGTGGAGCTAATATCATTAACTCTCTTTTACAAATGAGGCCACAGGGAGATTCAGAGCATTGGTACCAAGTGCTCAAGGTGACACAGCTAGTGACTTGCATCAGAGCCTCGGATCCCAAATACTGTGCTCTTCCCACTGGTTCATGGGGGTCTTTGGGGGCGAGGGGAGCGCCCGTCATGTCTGCTTATTCTGTCTGCTTAGGTAATAATTAATATATCCAGTGTCCAACACAAAAATACCTTCCTAGGCTATGTCTCTATACTGTAGATTTTACATGTATAAATTGCTCATCTAAGCAGTAGCTAGTGTTCCTCTCCAACACCTGCCCTCTGCCCTGTTCCTCATGGTGTGTACTTCTTTCCCTCTCTCAATAAAAGTAATCTGTGCCTCACTGTGACCTGTCCTGAAGTTCGTTTCTGTGAGGATGTCAAGGACACTCGGCCTGAGTCGAGGTCCATCTCCTCTTTGGAAACCTCCTCAGGACCCTCGTCCAGGTGACAGCACAACGTCAGGGCCTCATCCCTTGGAGGCTGCTAACAACTTGGCAGAGGGGGAGACTGTGTCCTGGGGCACCTTTCCCGCCAGTGCCCAGGAACTCTTTCTTAGCAAGTGTTCCCATCTGGCCAGTCAGGCAGGTCTCTCCTGTCTCAGCAGGAAGAGCCAGTGAGATCAAGAATAAAGCAAAGGTGTACAGGGGTGACTCCAACCTAAGTTCCTTCCCAGAAATAAGAGGGCTGGGCAACAAGTTCCCTTCCAGTAGTCTGCATTGCCATTTTGTTTTTTTATTTGGGTTTTGGGGTTTTTTTGTTTGTTTGTTTGTTTCGTTTGTTGTTGTAGATTTTGTTTTGTTTTGGGTACTGGGGACTGAACCCAGGGGCATTCTACCTCTGAGATACACTCCCCAGCCCTATTTTATTTTATTTTGAAACAGGCTCTTGCTAAGTTGCTGAGGCTGGCCTTGAACCTGCAGTCCTCCTGTCTGGGCCTCCCAAATACTGGGAGGCATGTACCACCACACCCAGTTCATCTGTTTTTAATTAGATCTTCATCTGACCAACCAGGTAGTAGGAGCCCTGTTGCCAGTGACCTGATCTGCCTTCAGAGGAGGCCAGGTGGCCCCTGCTAAGAAGCCCAGCCTGTTATTTCCTTCTCCCTTTGCACAGAAGGTGGAAGATTCAGGGTGTTGAGGTCAAAGGGAAGAAGAGGATGGATAGTTCTGGAGCCAGTCTAGCTCACAGAGCTGAAGTTGTCAACCTAGTTAACCCTCTCTTCCATCAGCTGCAAAAATCCTCCAGTTGCAAATGATAAAACATCATTCTCACGGACAAAGAACAGTCAATGCAGCTTTTCTTGCCTGAGGTCTGAGGCATGTCTTAGGGGAATTAACCACTTAGTGTTTAGGCCCCGGGATAATGACCACTGCTGAGCACTGCCTTCAGAGTTATAAGATTTCCCTAATAAGAAAAAAAAATGTACTAAATTAAATCAGTAGCCTCTGGGCAGAAATGATAGCTTCCACATGCAGAAATCCCCAAATTCTGAGTTGTATGAAACTGAATGGGAACTTCCCGAAGTCCCCTCCTGGTTGTTCCCAGTATTTTGCCATTGATTCCTTCAATGATGGAGGACACTGGCCCCTTTCCACTTTTCATAGTCAGCAATATCAGTGCCACCACTTCATCTTCATCCTCTTTGGCCGGTGTTTCTTGAGTCTAGGAGGTCAGGAGACACCATCCATGTCTAGCCCTGTGACCCAAAGTCCCCAGCTTCGGGTGTGGCACAGTTGTTCTCTCTGCTGTTCTGTGCACTAGACAGTGGATTCGGTAGATGCTCAGCCTCAGGATCATGTTCCTTTTCAAACTGATCACACCATTGGTGACTCCCACGAAGGGGTCGTCTAAGCATGTGCTTAGCAAAACCAAGGCTCTCTTCTCTGAAGGAGCTATAAAATTCAACCAGCAGCAGCTGTAAAACTTGTAACACACAAGTCTGGCAATAAAAAAAATGTGCTCCCTTGATATAAAGCATCTTGGAAATTCTCAAAATCCCACATCCATCTCACTTTACAGCTTTTATCAATTACGTTACTCTTGTTCGTGACTGCAGTAAAACGCAGTTTGGTTTTTATGTGATTCCTTAAGTGTACTGCCGGACATGAAGGTCTCAGGGTCTGTGCTTTGAGCTGGGTCCATTACTAGATGACAAGGTTGGAAATGAAGATGCCAGGGTTTCAGTCATGATTGCCCCAGACTCTGATGAGGATAATACTAGTCTGTCCAGGTATAGCAATCAACACTTCCTGGGGAATGTTCTGGGCCTTTAATCATCTTCATTGCTCGATTAAACCTGGTAGAAGTTTAAAAGGGCCCAAATCCATATTGTGATGTAACTTGTTCATTCTTCAGAGTCAGAAATATCAATATTTTCAAGAAGGGCAACCATGTGATTGAATGGCTGAAGGTGGTTGACTCAGATACAACCATGCTCAGCATCAACTGGGCACACTCAGGAGCTCAGAGGTCCTCCTTCTCAAAGCTGCTCCTTCTTGGAGATCTTCCTACTCAGAGGTCCCCCTTCTAGCCCTGCCTTTCCTCCATGGACATGCCTCAAGACTGTGGGGCTGGGAGAGGGTTCATAGAGCTGGCTCCTTGCATTTCTAAGATAGTCATGCTGTTTCCCTTTGATTAAAAAAATGCTGAACAAATTTGACAATTCAATTGATGGTGGTATAAAATAGTATATGCTTTATTAAGAATTCTGCAGTGAAACATGTTCAACTGAATTGGACTCCTTGCCTGAAGACATCTACCATATTGCAAATCTGTTTCTTACTAGTGCCTTCACAATCAACCCCAAGTCTTACTGTTGTTTGTTATTTTGCTAATGCCATTTGTCTGAAAAGTTATTGAACATCTACTCTATTTTTGGTATCATGCTATGTGCTGGTGATACAGATTTGAAAAAGGCATGGGCTCTGGTCTAGGGGAGCTTATGTTCTGAAGAGATTGTGTACGCATATCTATTTTGTCTAGCCATAAAATACACGATTACTATACTACGGGTTGACTTTCTAGAATGTGATAGAATTCTAAGATGATGCCCCAGTTCTTCCTCCAGTCCCATACACACCCTGCACAATTTCTTCAGTAAGTGGAGCCAGAGAGTATCATAGGATATCACCCATGTGACTGGGTAACTACTCAATTGGCTGTAATCAAATGGGGGATTATCCTGTGGGCCTAGCCTAATCAGGCCAGTCCTATTAAAAGAAGGCTAAGTGTGAGAGAGACACCATTACCTGTGCAGCCTAAGGATGGGACAACAGGTCTAGAACCGGAGGGCAGCCTCTGGGAGCTGGGAGCAGAAAAACAGGACCTCAGCCTCACAGTCAGATAGTTCTTCCAGCGACCTGAGGGAGCTCAACAGTAGATCTTTCTCTACTTACAAGCCTCTAGATGAGGATGTAGCTAGCTCACCTTGATTCCAGCCTCTGAGACTCCAAGCATACACTCAGTCAACACATTAGAACCTTTGACCCACAGAAACCATGAGATCTTAAGTTTGCTTTTTAAGCTGCTGAGTTTGTGATGATTTGTTTTGAGACAACAGAAAGCTCACATGTGGAGTGGATCAGAGAGGAAGAGTGAATTCTCTCTGGGAAGGGGTGGGGATGCTATATAGAGAGGCAATGTCTGAACTGACCCTTAGAGTAATAAAAGAGATTCATCAGACAAAGGGGAGAGAGGTTTATGTGGCTGTGATTATTATTCAAGATACGCTCGTAGTATACCGGATGCACTGACTTTTCTGAAAGTAGGTGTCTGTGTTAGTCAGCCTTCTGTTAACTGTAACAATTACCTGAGATAATGGACTTAGAAGGAAGAAGGTTTTATTTTGGCTTGCAGATTCAGAGGTTTTAGTCCAGGAATCCTTGATCCTGCTGCCTTTGGGCCTGTGGTGCACCAGCACACCATGGTGGGGAGCGGGTGGCAGAGTGACACTGTTCACCTTGTGGTGGCTGGGAAGCACAGAGAAAGAAAAAGGGGCCATGGTCAAAAAACCCCCTCAAGTGTACCCCCCCAGTGACCTGAAGATCTCCCACTTGGCCCCACCTGCTAAAGGTTCCACCACCTCCCAATAGCATCAAGCTGGGGAACAAGGCTTCAATACACAGGCTTTTGGGGGCATTTAAGAAACCAAACTATAGCAGTGTATTAGTCTATTCCTAATGCTATGACAAAATACCTGAGAATGGCTAGTTTTTATTTTATTTATTTTTTATTTTTTTTGCAGTACCAGGGATTGAACCCAGGGGCATTCTACCTCCGAGCTACACCCCCGGCCCTACTTTTTATTCTTTATTTTGAAACCAGGTCTCATGAAGTTGCGAAGGGCCTCACTAAGTAGCTGAGGCTGGCCTCGAACCCGGATCCTCTGGTCTCCACCTCCCAAGTACTGGGATTACAAGCGTGTGCCACCATGCCCAGCCTAGTTTTTAAATAATAGCAACTTATTTCCCACAGCTTTGGAGTCAGGGACATCCACAATGAAGAGCCTGGCAGGTCAGCGCCTGGGGAGGGCCCATCTCCGCTTCCAAGGTGGTCTCTTATGCTGCATCTTTTGAAGGGGACACGCATTTGTGTTCAGGCACTGTGGAAGCAATGTAAACATCAAAAAGGACAGGCAGCTCCCCAAATCCTCTTTTATACAGACACTAATTCCATTCATTAAGCCCTTGAGACTTAGTCACCTCCCTGAAGTCTTACCTCCCAACACCATCGTTTTGGTAGCAAGGTTTCAACATATGAAATTTGGAGGCACGCATACATTCAAACCATGGCAGTAGGGTACCTATGCTCATGTTTCTTCTTTCTCAATACAGCCCTTTCACAATTGTATTTATGGACTTTTCCATGGGGGAAAAAAAGTGAAATTACCTTCTTCTTACTTCCCAATATCCTTGGGCACATGTATGTGTTGTGGTTCAGTATCTTCTCTCTCCCTCTTCCCAACCTTAATCTCATATTGATGCACTTACTATTACTATACACAGCAAAAAGTTAAAAAGTTAAATGGTCATCTTTACCTTGTCTCATTTTTTCTTTTTCCTGACTGCTCACATTCTTACATGGCCACTTTAAACCCATAACCTTAGCAAGTCAAAGTTACACGCCGTCTTGTCTAATACACTGTTTTTATCCCAAAGTGGTGAGTAACTTGGTTGTGTTCCAACTCCAGCATGCCCTGTTTTCACTTAGGGTGATTATGTGGTGTATGATCTTCCTCACTTGATTGTGTGGCCCAGGGACTCGTGCATCATCCTGTCAGCTCCAACTGCTGGGCTTAGCCTACAATCCCCACAAGTGTGTTAAAGTCTGAATCCAATAGTGTTAAGGACTCCAATTGCTGACATCTTCTGTGGTCCCATATTTAAACGAAATAGTCAATAGCCTTGGTATCATTCACTTTGCTTCCTTTTGTTTTTCCAAAATTGCTCTGAAACCTTCCACCAAGCTTCGGGTACTTAATCGTCAGCGAATTCTTCATAAACGACAGTGGAAAACCCATGTGTTCCAAGAGCTTTCTTTATCTCAATAGCCTTTATTAAGCTTCCCACCCCTCAGGCTCTGATTTTTGCCCCTTACAACCTCAATTTCTCCCTCCGTAGCAGCATCTCTGGGAGAAAGCAGATGCGCTTCTTCATTTCTTCCTTGCTCTCATTTCTGTCCTCCCCTTGGGGAAGTCCATACCTATCACTCACGCTAACCCTCGACTTTGCCCACAATCACACACACACTTTCTTAAGGAGCTGGAAAAATCATTTTTAAAACATCACGCCACCATAATTCATTTTAGCAGAATAATACACATTTCTCCACCTTCTGTTTTCTGGACTCATCTTCTCTGCTTTGTGTCATTCCATTTAGGCCAAGCCAGTATCTATTTGCGACAAACATATTGGTGGTATGCAAAATCAATGAGGATGTCAGGGTTTTTTTTGGGGGGGGGCTCCAAATATAGTTTTGCTCTTCTGTTTTAGGTAACTGTGTGGTCACAAAGAATTATAGCAAGAGTTCCCCCCCCATAAGTTGCCATTAAGGGACACTCCTCAGGACTGTTCTCTTTTTGGTTTCCAGGAATGTATTACACTTAAGGTAAAGATAATATGCCTTAGCCTTAGCATTCAATATGACTGTATCATTAATGATCTGAGTGCTATTGTGGGCTACTTCCTTCCTAGATGCCTGCGGTTTCTAAAGCACACTCAGATTTCTAAACTGTTGAGAATTTCAGCCTGCTGGAGAAGCCCTATGATGTCTCATGAGAAAAAATAGTGCATGCATTCCCTTCCCCTTCCTCCGCTTTCCTTTCCTGCAAAGATTTCACAGGGCTCAGCAAATGCACATCTCTCTTCATGTTTTGCTTTTATGGGATTTGGAAATAATCATTCCAAAGGTGCAAGCTTGTCCTGTTGACAGTCAGCCTCACCCACCACTGCTCTATTTCAGTGTCTCTGGATTATAACTCAGCACGGGTGTCCTCTGGCTGGGGGTGGGGGAAAACACAGCACTTACAGCTAATTTATAATTTATAAAACATAGTCAGCTGCATCTTAGAAAAATATGTAGAAATGCTTTGCATGGGATTTGTCTCCTAAAAATGTGGAATTTGGAGCCTCATGACCCAATTGCAGCTGGCACCCTAACTTATTAATTCACTTGGGTTATGATTGAATATCAGGTCAATTTTGCTGTGAATAGCTCCTGCTTAACAAGAAAAAAAAATCATGTGCTTCCTCCCAGGAGGTGGGCTTCTCTGCCAGCCAAAGCTGAGATGATGCTTTGGTGAGTTTTAGACAGCAGGAATCAACATAAATAAAAATTTTGTCATGCTAGTTATTCTTACTTCATAAATCTTTAGGCAAAACATGTGCCCTTAGATTTCCCTCTCCCCACTGTTGATACCACCTGCAGGTATTCATTTAGGGAATACCTCTTCCAGCTGCTAGTCTTGATCATCCCTCCCATCCAAAAAGAGTAATCATTAAGCAACTCTTGGTATATGACACATAGTCTAGCTCTGTCTCACATAGGCATGGTATGAAAAGAATTCCATATTCTTGTCCTATTTTATGTAGGAGCTTTTAATTCAAGATATACGGGAGTAGGGGCCATAGAAAACTCAGTCAATGTTGTGCCTATAGCCAAATGAAGGCTTCCTTGCCAAATAGGAATGGTAATGTGAAATTGATGTGGGGTCGCTGTGATAGGAGTTAGGCATACGTGACTATTCGGGATGTTTTTTCATTAGGACAGAATAAGTGCTTTGACAAAGATAACTCACACTGTTCATTGGTTTCTCCAGCATTTCCATGGACCAGAAATCACGCCAGAGTTTTTTTCTGGAACAATAGTGCTGCCTGCTTTATTTCTCCGTTTACACTTCCAGCCCCTAAGCCTCTCTCTGTCAGGATGACGGTGGGTAGCTCGAGGTTATCTGCAATAATAGTCTTGAGTAGAAGCTTCAGCTTTAATCTGGTCCATGCTACAGGGCTGTGTCACTTTGTTTAATTGAGAAGTTTTAATGGGCCTTTGTCGCTCGAAGGTTTTTACGGTCTTATTTCACATTGTTTGTCCTCCAGGAGCAGTTTCAGACCTGCATGATTCTAAATTTCTGCTACTTTTATTCTGTTTCTTTTTGTGTGCAAACCATCTAATTCCATCTTGAACTCATCTTTCTTAAAATACCTTGCCAAACACAGCAAGGGAAGATCAACATATGCTAGCATTCTGGCTCTTTCCAATCGCTTCCCCGAGATGCACAGGCTCAGTAGGCACTTGGTCTGTCTTCCATGTTAACAAGGGTGACAGTTTTACCAAATGTTTCACTACAGCAGAGCAGGGATTTCCAGCTTGCTAGGTCTGTTTCCTCACTGTCTACCACTAAACTGTTAAGCGGGTGTCAGATATCTTAGACTTTTTTTTTTTTTAATGACGGCATGTACTTCAAGGTCCTGACTTCTGTTTAAGTTAGGATAATGTTAGCTATTGCAACAAAATATTAAAACAAAATAAAAGTTTATTTTTCCTTCACATAAATCCCAGGGCAAGTGTACCTGGAACATGGAAGGTAGCTTTCCTCCACATGGTAACGCAGGGATCCATGTTTCTTCTTTTTTTTTTTTTTTTTGCAGTACCGGGGATTGAACCCAGGGGTGTTCTACCTCCGTGCTACACCCCCGGCCCTATTTTTTTATGCTTTATTTTGAAACCGGGTCTCACGAAGTTGCGGAGGGCCTCACTAGGTAGAGAGAGAGAGAGAGAGAGAGAGAGAGCTGAGGCTGGCCGCGAACCCGGATCCTCCGGTCTCCGCCTCCCAAAGTACTGGGATTACAAGCATGCGCCACCACGTCCAGCCGATCCATGTTTCTTCTGCCCTGTGACTTTACTATGTCTCAGGACCACCAAATTATCAGAAACCAGCCCACAGAGGAGGAAGAATGGGAGGCATTTTTAAACTAAACTTGACAGTGATACATGTTTCTTCTGCTGAGATTCCATTTGCTAGGACTTGGTAAATGATTCACTTAAATGCAAGCTTTCAGTATGTAGTGAGCTCTTCATATCTATAGGTTCCATACCCATGAATTCAAACAACCTCTGGTCAAAAATGTGTATGTGTCTGTGTGTGGGGGGGTTCTGGGGTTGGCTCTACCCCTGAGCAAGATACTCAGCCCTATTTTATTTTTATTTTGAAACAGGGTCTCTCTAAGTTGCTCAGGCTATACCTGAACCTGCAGACCTCCTGTCTCAGCCTCCTTTGTACTGGGATTACAGACATATATCACCATTCCTGGCTAGGTAAAGCATATTTTTTTTAAAAAATCACATCTGTACTGAACATGTACAGATTTTCCCCTTGTCATAATTCCTTAAGCAATATAGTATAACAACTATTTATAGCATTTACTTTGTATTGGATATATAAGTAATTGAGAAATTAAAGTATTCAGAAAGATATATATATATATGTATATATATAAGTTATATGCAAATACTATACCATTTTATATAATAGACTTGAATATCCTTGGACTTGGGTATTTTTAGGCTGGTCCTGAAGCCAATTCCCCCCTAGATACTGGGAGATGACTATATTTATGTGTCTTGAATATGACATGTGTATCAATGCCCACTACTTCCTTGGTAGGGTGCTCTTTCTTTGTGGGTCTCAGTTAGACAACTTGATTTGGGAAAACTTAATGTTAAGGAGAAACACGAGGCTCAGTGAAGAAAACACACATTCATGCATAGGCACACTACACACATGTGCACGCATGTCTTAAATAAAGGTTTTTGTGAACAGTACGATTCCAATTATATTCATCCTTAATACACAAGAGAATTTTTTACCAAGTTGTGAGACATATAAGCCATTCATTACCATACCTAATTTTATGAGTAAATTTTTCCACCTTATGCAATTTTAGCGTTAATCTGCACTAAAGCGTATAGCAACAGGGTTGTGTCCAATGCTAACATTCTACAGAGTATGTGCTTATTCTCTGATCTTGTTTCACATTATAGTATTAAAAAACAACAAAACAACAAAAAATTGCCCTAATCTTTGCAAAAACTACTACTTTCAAACTTTCAAAAGTATTGTTAGTAATACTGGTAGTTCACTCTAATTTCTTGGCAAATTGACATGCTCAGTTATTATACCTGCTACCAAGTTTCTGGTTGCTTCAGGAATTTTTACATTGTATTAGTGGTAATGACAGAGTTTATCTATAGTATATGACTGTGGATGCTGCAGCATGCAATTCCATTAATAGAAACACCATAGTTTTTACATTAATCATAAAGGGAATTGATAATTGCCTATGGGAGTTTTTACCTATGAGCAAAAACGTTTGACCCAATTATGCTTGTATGGTGAGGGATGAATATATTGAATTATAGTACACAGATCATTGGTGGGTTTCAGGGAAGAAAAGGAGCTATCCCAAGGGAATGAGCTATGTGTGAGCAAGTGTTAAAAATGAGAAAACTGATAATACTGTCATTTCATCACCTGTCACAGCTCAGTTTAATACCATTCAATGCAGGAGATGAAAAGGTAAACCTGGTAGTTCACTAACATTAAGCACCTGCCATTCAAATTCCGGGATCCAGGTGGATTTGCAAAGAAGAAATAACATTTCTCCAAAAACCCAAAGCCTGCAATGGTGGTTGTTGACTGGTTTTCCAAAAGGTTAAACCAAAGCTAATATGACTGGCATTTGTATACTTAGGCTTGTCCCAAAAGATGGGCCACAGTTCTTGCTTTAAAACTTTCAATGGGGGTCTCACAAGAGAGACAAAAAAACAAAAACATAAACAAAAATCAAACAACAAAAAAAGCTGTCTACTAAACAAAAAAGTCATTTGGAGTTGACAGAGTTGAGCAAGAAATTTAGGAGTGACCAATGAGACTTAATTCCAAAGTCAAGTGCTTTTTCACAATTCTAACTATTCCAAAGTTGGGGGGGTGTTTATTTTAATGAGTTGGAATAGAAGCCAATTATAAGGCTAGAAGAAAAAAGATCTTTAGAGGTAGTCAAGGAATTTTCTTCTATCATAAATTACAACGCCTTCAAATTTATATTCACTTATAGAAGGAAGAATTTAAACATAAAAGTTAGCTTTAGCTATCTTTTTTTTTTTTTTTTGGTGCTGGAGATTGAACCTAGAGGCATTCTACCTCAGAAGTACACCCCCAGCCCTGTTTTAGTTTTTATTTTGAAACAGTGTCTCTCTCTCAAGTTACTAAGGGTCTCACTAAATTTCTGAGGCTGGCCTCAAACCTGTGATCCTCCTGTCTCAGCCTCCCAAGTACTGGGATTAGTATGCCCAGCTAGCTTTAGCATTTAATGATGTTAAGACTCATATCTTAAGCATATGTGCTTAAGTATTATTTTATTTTCCTCTTCAGTATATTGACTCCCTTTCCCAACTTCCCAAAATTCATGGTGAGCACCTCATTTTTTTTCCAGTCAATTATTGTGGTAGAGAGAATTCTAAGATGGCCTCCAATATTTCTCTTTTCTGGTATGCAGGTATGATGCTCAGTCTTCTTGTAAGGGCAGGAGCTGTGAATGTGTTGGGATAGTCTATCATCGCTCCCAGAACTAGATTATGATAAGTGGCAGGTGTTAGTTGGATACTCACTCCTGTGATTACACATGTTACTTTCATTCCCATCCCCGTAGATGGGGGAGTGATAGGTAGTCAGTGAGACAAGTTCCTGCTGGTCTGGAAAAAAGCAACCCACACTACTGTGGATCCCCCATGGGGGCACAGGCAGCCTTTGGGAGCTGAAAGAGTGGATCTATCCACACCTAAAAGAAACATGGTACCTCAGTGCCACAAACACAGGGCATGGATTCTGCTCACAACCAATGTTGAAAGAGGATTCAGAGCTTCAGGTGAGCATCGCAGCCCTGGCGACATATTGCTTTCAGCCTGGGCACAGTCTGAGTAGAGGACTCCTGGAATTCTAACTCATAAAAACTATGGGTCATAAGAAGTGTTTGCTGCTAAGCCAGGCGTGGTGGCGCACGCTTGTAATCCTAGTACTTGGGAGGCGGATATCAGAGGATCCGGGTTCACGGCCAGCCTCAGCTACTTAGTGAGGCCCTCCGCAACTTCGTGAGACCCGGATTCAAAATAAAGTATAAAAAATAGGGCCGGGGGTGTAGCTCGGAGGTAGAATGCCCCTGGGTTCAATCCCCCGTACCACAAAAAAAAAAAAAAGAAGTGTTTGCTGCTTTGAATTGTCTGCCCAGTGAACATTTCCTATGTGGCAATAGAAAACAAATAGAACTATACCACAGATTTCAAATTAATTTTGAACTCATTCTTACATTTCATTTTATATTTATATTCTTTCTTACAAAATGTACTTATGAAGTATGTGCAATATGACAGATGGTGTGCTAGGAACCCATGATATGATACAGGCTCTGTCCTTTAAGTTCTGTAGACTAGTGAGGAAAATAGGTATATAAACAAAATCTGTTAAGAAACTATCACAAGTGCTCTAAGAGTAGCTTCTACCTGATGCAGCCAGAGTGCCAGAGGAAGAAAATATGTCTATTTTTCAAGTAGGGGAGAATCAAGGAAAGACTAGTATAAAATGCAACTTGTGTTAAATATTGAGAGAAGAGTGGATGCTCATCAGGTGGAAAGGAGATGGGAGAACATTCTGGTTTTTTTTTTTTGTGGTACGGGGGATTGAACCCAGGGGCATTCTATCTCCGCGCTACACCCCCGGCCCTATTTTTTTTACTTTATTTTGAAACCAGGTCTCACGAGGTTGCGGGGGGCCTCACTAAGTAGAGAGAGAGAGAGAGAGAGAGAGAGAGAGAGACAGGGAGAGAGAGAGAGAGAGAGAACTGAGGCTGGCCGCGAACCCGGATCCTCTGGTCTTCGCCTCCCAAAGTACTGGGATTACAAGCGTGCGCCACCACTTCCGGCTGATGGGAGAACATTCTGAACAGAGAAGCCATAGGACTCATCACACAGAGATATTTTTCTAGGAACTGTACGTAGGTAAGAATGGTGAAAAGGATCGGGGTGTAGTGGAGGCGTGGAGAGAAAGGTGACTCTAGAGGAGGATTGGAATTGCATATCTTAGAGATATGCTACTCAATGTGTGGTCCAGGAAGCATCCGTGTGGCCATCGCCTGGGGACACATCAGATACGCAGAATCTCAGCCCCCACCCAACATCTGTCAAATCAAAGCCACATCTTTGCCACATCCCCTGGGGACCCACAGGCACACTCAGGTGTTAGGGAGCCTACCGGCTCATGAATCTGGATGCTCCCTTCGAGACAGGGAAGACGTTGAAATGTCTTACGCTGCATTAGTAACATGATCAAATTTGTCTTTTAGAAAAAGCATCAGAAGAAATGGGAAGGACTAATGAAAGCAATGTGGGACAGAAAGCAGAGAAACCAGCTCACTGAGGGACACTGAGTTGTTTAAAAGGAATCTCTGAGGTCTGCCTGAGATTGTGTAATGAAGTGGCCATTTTCAAATGTAAGAAATTTAGGAGAAATGATGAGTTTCATTTTGGATGTGCTGAGTTTGAGCTGCTTGTGGGACTAGGGAAAGATATTTAGGAAGAAGTGGGTATATGTGTCTGAGGTCATCAGGAAGGTCTGAGTCATTAATAATTCAAATGGCAGGGACTTTCACGGTGTATCAGATGCCACAAGAGTGCCAGAGTGCTTCTAAGCTGCTAATTCCTCTTCCATGTTGTCTTAAAACATTCTTGGGAGTTCCAATGATACTCAAGATTTCTACTTGGTTCTTTTCCACCTTATTAAAAGAATACCTACGGAAACATATAAATATATCCAATATTAATAAGTTTAAACCCATCAAGAAGCCTTTTGATTATGATATGAGAGGATTCTGATGGTCCCGGGTGGGAAGTGGTGCTGGCACCAGAAAATTCATGCACCCACCAATTCTTACACCTCCTCCTTCATGAATAAATAGAAAGAATACTTTGTTAACCTAAGAGACTTGCAAGAAGATTTGGTAGCATCTCTGTCATGCTTACAAGATGAATATCACTACATTTGAGATATAAAGGAGGAAACATAATTTTTAAAAATATACGACAGGAGCCAGAAGGCAACTTTAGTAAGCATCTTATATGTAATTGGATAAAGGCAAAAAAAATCCACTAACTTTGTGAAATGGAGAAAATAGAAGATGATGTAACAGCAAACTGAGTAAAAAAGAGAGTCCCATTATATCAAGAAATATTTAAGGAAACTAAAAATGCATGAGAAGGAGTATAGGACAGAAATAGCGATCTAAAATTTAATCAGTGACGCAGAGAACCTATTTGGGAATGTTTTTTTTTTCCCAAAATCTAAGAAAGAACAAAGAAATGAGTGAATTAAAGCATAAAGTATAATGATTCTAACCTAAGGAGAATTTGTGTCCCATAAGAACAATCATACCAAATGGGAACAATATTCAAACAATACATAATCATTTCCTCAGTTGAATAAACATTCTAATTTACAGATAGAAAATATTAAATAAACACCAGGTGAAATACATGAAAAAAAAAGAAGAGGGTGATGTATGGAACCAATTTAAACATATCATGTACTAATTTATTATTGCTAAATGCGTGCTACAATAGCAAATGCTGAATAAGATTCTGCTGATTAATTAATAAAATGAAGCAGGAAACCAACATCGGAAGGTTAATAGTGAGACTTCCAGAATTTTGCTTGTGGTCATGAGAGATTAATTGGTACCAGAATTCCCTCCTGCTGTAAACAACTAGAAAAATGGCACAAAAATATGAATCAGTATTTTTCAGACATCTGACAAGAGTCAGTGAGAACTGAGATCTCTGAGCAAATGAAAACAGAGGAGGGGAGCCCTGTGGCCCTCTTGGTGTTCTGCCTAAAAGCACATCAGTCTTGCTGAGTTGGAGAGAAAGAGATCAGTGTTCAGCAAGGGTGAGGGCAATGGAGAGGAGGTGGTGCAAAGAGCTGCAGAAATTGGAATGGGGTCCCCGAGATTCTGTTGGTGAATGGTAAGGGGTTCGTACACAGGTAAGCATGCACCCAGCCGGGGATCTTTAAGTGTAGTAATTCCCAGAACTCAAAAAGAGAGGGAAGAAATTTATTTATTTATTTATTATTTATTTATTTATTTTTTGCAGTACTGGGGATTCAACCCAGGGGCGTTCTACCTCCGCGCTACACCCCCGGCCCTATTTTTTATACTTTATTTTGAAACCGGGTCTCACGAAGTTGCGGAGGGCCTCACTAGGTAGAGAGAGAGAGAGAGAGAGACAGGGAAAGAGAGAGAGAGAGAGAGAGAGCTGAGGCTGGCCGCGAACCCGGATCCTCCGGTCTCCGCCTCCCAAAGTACTGGGATTACAAGCGTGCGCCACCACGCCCCGGCTTGAGAGGGAAGAAATTTAATTTCTGACCTGCTAGGGTAGAGAAACCTTATTGGACATGTGGGATAGTCATTGAAGGCAACAGAAGGATCACAATACAGAAAAAGGAATAATAAAAGCAAAAGTTAAGTCTGTGAAATGACCAATAGAATTGATAAGCCCCAACAAGACTGATGAATAAAATACAGAGGAGATCACAATCAGTAAAGGAGAGACAGAAGGAAGAATATCAGTACAGCTTCTGCAGACATTAAAATGATAATAAATTTCACAATTTAGATGTAATGGAAAAAATCTTTGAAAAAGAGATTACCAAAATTCTTACAATAATCAATAGAAAATCTGAATGTGTGTGTGTGTGTGTGTGTGAGAGAGAGAGAGAGAGAGAGAGAGAGAGAGAGAGAGAGAAATGTTTCCACAAAGAGAACTCCAGACCCATGTGGCTTTACTGGTTAATTATACCAAGTACTTAGGGAAGAAATGATACCAAATATATTGAAACACTTTCAGGAAACATAAAAGAAACAGCTTTCAACTAAATTTATGAGACTAACACTACATTGATATGAAAACCAAAGAAAGGAAAACCAAAGGGGGGAAAATCTATAACCCCAAATTACATATAAACACATACACAATGATCCCTGACAATGTGTTAGAAAATTGAATCCAGAAATATATGAATAGGATAATTCATCATGACAAGTAGATTTTATTCTAAGAATACAAGGTTGGTTTAATATTTGAAAAGTCATAAATATAGCTTTCTATACTAACAAAATAAAGGAGACAAAAATCAATAGGAACAGAAAAAGCATTTGACAAAATCCAACATCTATTCATGATAAAAAACACTCAACAAACTAATGTAAGAATGTTACTTTCTCACCTGATAATGGCCATGTACAGAAAACCTATAGCTATCATAATGCTTAATGGGGAGACTGAATATTTTCTGCCTACAATTGAGAACAAGGAAAGGATGTCTGCTCTCATTACTTCTATTTATTATTAAGCTGGAGTTCTGCCTATGTAAGAAAAAGAATATTACATACAGATTGACAAAAAATTAAGGTTGTCTGATTTCACAGATGAAATTTCCTATATAAATAGGAAATAAGAAGGGATCTACAAAAATCACAAGTACAAATAAGTGAATTTAGCAATGTAAAATGATGTGAGACCAATATATAGAAGTCAAGTTTATCTCCACATATTAACAGTGAATTGGAAAATTCAATTAAAATTCTATTTACAGTAGCATTCAAAACCACAGAATATTTAGGAATAAATTTACATGTATATATGCATATATATGTATTTTCATATATGTATGTATATACATACATAAATAAAAACATATCCATATATATGTGTATATATATATATATATATATGACTTGTCCACTTGAAACTATAAAGTGTTACTGACATTTCTTTAATGAAAAAATGTGAATAAGAGAAGGGAGGACATACCATACCCATGGTTTGGAAAATAATATTCTTAACAGGTCAACACTTCTCAAATTACAGGTTTAACAAATTTATCATCAAAATCTCAGTGTGTTTTTGGTAGAAATTGACACGCTGACTTAGAATAGCCATACATATGTTCAACTGATTTTCAAAAAGGGATCACGGTAATAAGAGAGGGAAAAGACTGCCTTCTCAATATGTTGTACTCAAAACAAACAAACAAACAAACAAACAAACATCCTGTAGATCCATATGGAAAAGATTAAGCATTCATTTTCGCTTTATCTCTCTCACACACACACAAAACTCAACTCAAGTTGAGTCATGACCTAAATATAAATGCAAAAATAATATTTCTAGAAAAATAATTGGAGAAAAAGCTTTATGACCGTGTGTAGGAAAATATTATTTAGATTCAACACAAAATGCACAAACAAAAAGAAAAAAAATTAAGAAATTGAACCTTACAGGGCATGGTGCCGCATGCTTGTAATTCCAGTGCTTGGGAAGTTGAGACAGGAGGATCGCAGGTTCGCAGCCAGCCTCAGCTACTTAGTGAGGCCCTCTGCAACTCAGTGAGACTCTCTTTCAAAAATAAAGAATAAAAATAGAGCTGAGTGTGTAGCCTGGAGGTAGAATGCCCCTGGGTTCAATCCCCGGTACCACAAAAAAACAAAAAAAGAAAAGAAACTTGGATATACAAAGCAGAATAAATAAACCCCCCAAAACATTATGCTGTATCAAAAAACTAGACAGAAGGGTGAACACATTACAGATTCTCAATTTATGATGGTGTTATATCCTCATAACCCTATCACAAACTAAAAATAGCTGAGGTAAAAAATGTGTTTAACCTAACTGAACATCACAGTTTAGGCAAGCCTAACTTGAATGTGCTCAAAACACTTATATTAGCTTATGGTTGGGCAAAATCATCTAATACAAAGCCTATTTTATTATAAAGTGAATAACTCACAGCCGGGCATGGTAGCGCATGCCTGTAATCCCAGTACTTGGGAGGATAAGACAGGAGGATCACAGGTTCCAGACAAGTTAGCAAGTCCCTGTTTAAATAAAAATAAAAATAAAATAAAAATAAAAATAATAAAAATAAATCAGGCTGGGGATGTAGCTCAGAGGTAGAATGCCCCTGGGTTCAAACCCCAGTACCACACACACACACACACACACACACACACACACACAGTGAATGAATGACTCATGCAACTCATTGAATACAGTACACTACAGAGTGTTGGGTGTTTTCTTGACAAGAGTGTGGCTGGCTGGGAGCTGTGCCTCACTGCTGCTGCCCACCATCATAAGAAAGAATCGTCCTACATATCTCTAGCCTGGGAAAAGATCAAAATTCAAAAAGTTGAAGTTAGCTTTCTGCTGAATGCATATCACTTTCTCACCAAAATCAAAATATTAAAGGTTAAACTATTGTAAATCAGGGATCATCTATAAGACCCAAGTCACATAAAACTCTAGAGCAGGCAAAACCAAACTAGAGCAAGAGAAAATAGAGCTGTGATGCCTGAGATCAGGGTGTGAGGTGTGGGCATTAGTGAAATATTCGGGACAAGGACATAAAGTAGTTTTGGAGGATGCTGGAAGTGTTCAATAGCTTGGTTACAGTGATGGTTACGTACCTATATCTATACTATTTAATAAGTAAAAACTCATCAAACTGTACACTTTTAATGCTTACATTTTATCATATGCAAAATATGCCTTAATAAAGTTGATAAAAGTAGATTGAAAAAATAGATTCTGTTTGGGATTTCTGCACTTTCCAAATTCTCTCTCCTAATTCAAGTATTAATATTTTATAGAAGCAAACTAATATATTATTTTTATCCAATTTTCTGCCTTATGTAGTAGGCTCTGTGAAAACACTCTACTAGCAATTTAGTTAACTCTACTTGATAGAGGAGTCTACAAAAACCTTACTCTTAAATCCCCCTGCTGCATGTGCATTCATTCCTGTATATCAACAGGAGGTTGGTTGTAAAACTGCCACACATGCAAAATCCTTGAATGCTCAAGTCCCCTGTGTAAACTACTCACATCATCCTATAGACTTTAATCATAGATTCCCTCTTTTCAGAAAAAAAATACTCAGCACTCCCCTGGGTGCTTCCACCACCCCCTTATTTTTATTCAACATCCCCAATTATACCCGAGGCTACTATCACCCCATCACTACAGCACCCCACCCCCCTCCTCTGGGAAGGAATCCCCAACTTTCAAAATCTATGCTTTAAATCATCTCTAGATTACTTACACTACCTAATACAACATAAACATTATGTGGAGTTGTTCTATTTTATTGTTTAGGGAATCATGACAAAAAAAGTCTGTACATTTTTATTACAGACACAATTTTTTCCCCAAATATCTTCAATCTGCAGTTGGTCAAATCCATGGTTTCAGAACCTGCAGATATGGAGGGCAGACTATATATATTTGTAGGTTTTCTTTCAGCAAAGACATAGTAGATTTATCACTTAAAAAGAAAATGAAAAACACAGCAGGAGATGAACAGCCTTTGTATTTACAATTTTCCTTGTCAGTCCTTGGAGCTGACCTGTGCAGTTTCTCGTTTTGTAACAGAAGGGCCTGGGCACTGGCAGGTGGGGTCCAGCAAGCTGACCACACACAGAAGGAGAGCCCCTGAGCTGTGGAGAGGCCAGCACCAGATCAGAAGCAGAAATCCAGATGAGACGAATTTTTACAAGTTCAACATTGTGTAAAGTGAGAAGGATAAAAATAGATCAGAAATAGTCTCAAAAATGAGAGTTGGTTCTTCCAGATACCTGGGAAAGCTAATTCTGCAATCGGACCTTTGGCAGCTAAGCTAACAAAGAAATTAGGTAGCATCACTGAGACACCCTTTTCCACTGAGAGAAAGCACGCTGGTGCTCTGATAGGAAATGTGTTCCTGCAGCACAACTCAAGATAGAATTTACTACAAGAACAATAAATATATCTGTAGTAATGAGATAATGGTATCTTCGAGAGAAATTAAAAAATGACAGCCACCCTCTCCAAGGCACCGTTCTGATACCCAGGACAGCAAAGATGACCTAAAGAAGGAGATCTGATACTGCTAATTTGGGACACAAGGCAATGACATTGTGGTTTCTGATCATTTAAATTAATGCAGTGCTATTATAGGTAAGACAGAATAAAGAAAACAATAGCAGGTATGCCTACTAAACAGCCTTTCTCAAATATCAAATATATTGTGTGCGCCTTTGGCTGATGCTGGGACTCAGACAATCATGACTGCGTCCTCTACCAGGCACCTGTAGTGCTGGCATTCTAAGTTGCTGCGAGGGCCATATGCTTGAGACAACAGATGGGAAGGAGGTTATCATTCTGCTGTGGAAGTTGAGGAGCAGACAGAAGGCCATCTCACTGCAGAACAGGTGGGGACGGCAGGGGTTCCTTCAGGTGGAGCCAGCATTTCCTTCAGGGAAGAGCTTTCTACCTTCTAAAGTATTTAAGCACATGTTTGGTTAAGACCTCAAAGTTCTACGCAGCCTGGAAAAAATGGCACTAGCTTGAAAAACTTTAAGACAAGTCTTCTAGCTGGTCTCCTTGTCTGTCAGAGGAACTTCAGTGTTAACACTGTGCAATAGCTAACTTTTGGACAGAACACATCTTGATGTGCTTATCAAGGTGAATAAGCTCCTATGGGAGCTAAAGACTTTGGCTGTGCATTGGGGTTATTGCTCTCGTTTGGATCTGGAATAGCAACCAAAGTTCCATATGTGAAGGCTCAGTCCCCAGCAAGGAGCTACTGGGAGGTGGTGGAACCTTTAAGAGATGAAGCCTAGTAGGAATTCCTTAGGACACTAGGTGGGGGCCTTCAAAGGGGATTGTGGAATGCGGGCCACTTGTTCTTTTTTGCTTCTCTGTCATGAAGCAGGCAAGAAGCTAACACTTCTACCATGATGTGCTGCTTTGCCACAGGCACAAAGCAAAGAGGCCAATCAATCATGGTTTGAAAGCTTCGAAACCATGAGCCAAAATAAACCTTTCCTCCTTATAAGTTGATTTATCTCAGGTATTTGTTATAGTGATGGAAAGCTACTATAGTGCTTTGTGTTTTACCATGGTTATGCTCACTAATGCCTTACAAACGTACTGCTTGCAGTTTGGGTAGAAGTGATGCAGAGATGCTCAAGTGCAGATTCTTCTTGAAAGTAAACATCACTGAAGTCCAGTAGGGGCTGGAGGGTGGTAGTAGTTCGGATCCGTAGTATTTAATGACCCAGGTGATCACTGAGCATCCCCGCAATAAGGAGACAGTAAAGTACAGACACTGTAGGGGATTTTAAAAACATGTAAAATGCACTCTTGGTGAGATTAAAATGTACAAAGATGTGATTGATCTTTTAGATTTATCATGCTACTTAAATATGAAAGGAGAACTAGAAAGTATGTTAAAATCCAGCTCCAGCTGATAACATTTAAATTAGACAGTGCACCTGCAGGAGGTGAGTTCTATCAGCAACATGGTTAGCAAAAGAGTTTAGCTATAAACCAAAAAAGGCATTCCTGAAGTAGAGTCTGTTGGCTACAGACAATTTCTGTCCATTAAGTAAAAGACTGGTTTAAATGAATACTGGAAAAAGGCTTAATTTTGTTTTGTGTTTTCCTTTTTTTAAAAAATGAGATGGAATTATGCAAATGGATTATATGGCTTTCTATAAATGTCCATATATATGCCATTCTGTGAGCATGAAAACACTGAATCTTTACTTGCTATTGTCTTCCATAGCTAAGAAGCCAAGACTAAATTTTTGATTACAGAAACTAAACTCATTAAAGTAGAGCGATTAGGAGCCTGAGTTTAAATAGTTTTCAGTCAATTCATATTTCTAATAATCTCTTGATTCTATTGCAGCTTTACTTAGAGTTTCTCCACCTCTTAGATAAAACAATAGTTTATAATATATCTTTAGTTAATTGCTCAATTCTGTTTCTAATTAAATATTTGCGCCTATAGGCAAGAATGAAATTAATTTATAGTATTTCTATTAGTTTTTTATATTAATAATGTAATATTGGATTTATAAAACAAATTAGAGAGTTTTATTTTCTCTATGTCCTGGACTCGAACTTCAACTGTGAACCCTTCTGGCTCTAGTGTCTATTAAAAATGGCAGGTGCTTAACTTGATCTTTTCAGGGTTTCTACTTCCTAGGTGAAATTTGGTAATTAACATTTTTGCTACGATTTCATCCATTTTCTCTATGTTGCTATTGAGTTTCACGTAGTATTATCTTAAAACTCTTTAATCTGCCTGGAGTCAGAATTTTGTTGTATATTTTCCTTCTTTTTCTTTTCTTACTCAAAATCATGTCTGCATATTTTTTTTCTCATTAATCAGGTTGACAAAGGGCTTCTCAGTGAGCTGGCTTTTGGACTTTTCCCCTTCTCTTTTATTTGTTTGTTTTTAGTTGATTCTTGATTATATTCGTGTTAATTCTTTTTTCCTAGATCTATTTTGTTATTTATCTGATTTCTTAAAATGAATATTTAATTCATCATTTCCATCTCTTTTCATTAATAATAAAGAAAATTAGGGATACACTTGGTCTTGGTGTTTCAAAGAGCAGATGTGAAATATTTTTATTTTATTTACTCCTTTGGTAACTTACAATTCTTTTTTTTGTGCAAATGTGATCTAGGGTATGTTTCTTATTTTCAAAGTAAAGATTTTTCCATCATGCTATTCTTATCTATTTCTAATGTATAGAATTTTAATCAGAAAACGTTACTTGTAAAATCTCTAATATTTAATATTTCTTGAAATTTCCTTGTTATCCAGTGAAAGATTTTTTTTGTTTTGTTTTGTTTTGTTGGTGTTGGGGATTGAGCTCAGGGGCATTTTACCTGTGAGATATACCCCAGCCCTATTTATTTATTTATTTGTTTATTTATTTATTTATTTTTTTTTGAAACAGGGTCTCATTAAGTTGCTGGGGACCTTGCTATGTTGCTGAGGTTGGCATTGATCTCATGATCCTTCTATCTCAGCCTTCCCAGTACTGAGATTATAGCAGTAATAGAGTGATGGTGGAGTGCACCACCACGCCCAGCAGCTCTTGTGTGTGTGCGTGTGTGTGTGTATGTGTGTGTGTGTGTGTACATACATGATATAGGAATGTAAGATTAAATATGAGGTCAGTTTTGTTAATTATATTCTTCAGGTATCTTCTTTCCATTTATGTCTATTAAATATAAAAATTCTAAAATATATTTTTTCTTTGTAACTATTTTTACCAAGTTCTTGCATTATATATAATTTTGTTTCGTATAATAGACTATATATGATATAGAAATTTATGTCTATTGCACTTTAATTGCTGTTCATTCTATGGCTTTCTCTTTTTTAAAATATTTTGAGAAGTTCCATTCTACATTATTAACAGTTATAGTCTCTCTGCTGACACACATTAATTTTCTCCCTATTACTTAAAAACAATAGAAAATATAATATTGCCACTAAGATTGACTTCCACCTGTCAATGTTCTATTTTCCTTCCAGTCCTTGATTAGATAGGATGCTTGGAAAAGGTTTCTGTTTCCTCCCTGCTTACCTCACAGGAAATCTTTAGTGTCTGTTAGGGTGCTTCTCCCACTTAATTTTCTCCCAACCTGAAGTTCAAAGCTTTGATGCAGTATTCTAGGCAATTCTTTAGAATTTATTTTTGAGCATATGTCTTGCTTTTCAAGATTGAGTTTAAACATACTCTCAGTCTTTCCCTATATATGCTGGGGGGAAGGCAGGGAGGTGTTCATTTCTCACCTCTGTTCCCCTTCTCTCATCTTTCCCATGCCATAGCCTCTGTTTTGGTTCATCTTTCAACTTGGAATTGCCTTTCTCTATTTTCCCTGAGTGTCTGCTTCAGGTGGGGCGTAGGAGTGAAGCAGTCTCTGAATTGTTGCCTACTTTCGGTGTCTTTGCTATGTATGCCCTTGTAGGTGAATGCTGTGTTGACTGAGCACAGAATTCTAATATTGCAGTATTTTTCTCACAGCCATTGGTGGATATTATGTCATTGACTTCTGGCTTCCTGTGTTGCTGATGAGTTCAATGTCAGTCTGCTTCTTTTTCCTTTGTAAGCAGCTGGTTCTTTCCATGCAGGAGTTTGCAAGTTCATTCTATCTATCATCTCTCTCTCTCTCTCTCTCTCTCTCTTTCTCTCTCTCTCTCTCTCTCTATCATCTCTCTCTCTCTCTCTATCATCTCTCTCTCTCTCTCTCTCTATCTATCTATATCATCATCATCTATCTATCATTCTATCATTTATCTATCTAAACTTATAAATATAGGCATTGAGCTAAACTACTTTGAAATAGGGTCTCACAAAGTTTCTGAGGGCCTCACTTAGTTGCTGAGGCTGACCTCAAACCTGCGATCCTCCTGTCTTAGTCTCCCAAGTACTGGGCTTATAGACATGTGCCGCAAGTTACATATTAATATACAACCGAGTAGTTTCATTGCAATATGCCTATGCCATGAAATACACACAATAAGGCATTCGTCTCTCCTCATCAACCCAGCCTGTTGAGAGTGAACCTATCTAATAGTCAGACTCAGGTCTCAGTCTCCCTATATTTCCCCTATTATTTGTTCAGACTTTTCCTCCCTCTTCTTAGATTTTTTTCTCCATATAAAACTATATTTTTACATTAAACTCCTGTGCCTATCTTTATTGTTATCTTTTTACCTTATTTTTTCCTGTGCTTTGAAATATACTTTGCCTCACATATTTTACTCAACTAATTTGAATCTTGACAGTGGCATTTTCTTTTTCCATTCAACTACAGAGATTTATTTAATTTTTTTTAGAAAGCATTTTTTCAGAAATACTTTTGTGCTATAGTTGAATCTCCTTTCTTTAAAAAAAATTACTTTTTCAATTCCAGCAACTCTGTTTTACTGGGCATGTGTCTTCTTTATTTTTATATTATTATTCTCTAACTGCTGGTTCCCCTTTAATGTATTACTTTATTTTTATTATTATTATTTTTGGGGCCAATACATTGGGATCCAGGTAATGTGAAATTACTAAATAGGCGGGAGAAAGTGAAATGGTCTCACCTTCTGGAGTCAAATGGTATAGAAATAGTGAAGATATCCCCCTACACTCCCCCCCACCTGCACACAATTCCTTTTACCTTCTTGGGCTCAGTGGCAAGGACTCATCCCACCTGTTCAGCATCTTCAGGCTTCCTGGGGATCTGAGAAAACTGGGCCATTCAGTCTAGCTAGATGTTGACCTACCTAGAATCCCATAGATTGCTGTGGGAAGGTTTGCCCCAAGGTGTGTCACTTTGCGCTGGGCAAAGATACCCTGAATCTAATTTCTAGTTTTTTTCCAGCTCACAAGAGAGGGAGTCTTACAGAAATTCTCTTCATAGCAATTCCAGCACAGTTTCTGGCATCAGACTGCCCTTAAGCCCCTGCCCTGTGGCTTAGGAAAGACAGATTAAAGATGGAAATAAGAAGAAAAGAGAAGCATTCCGGTCACCACTGCACTGAGTTTGTTTTCATCATTCAGAAATATCTATGGAGTAATCTCTATCAAACCCAGAAAGGAAGCAGCAGCAAAAACCATTACTACTCATTAATATTAGGGTTTAAGGTTTACAAAACACATCTGATCCATGAAATCTCCATGTGTTATGGGTTTTATTGCAAGAAAACAGGTTGAAAGTTGTTTAGCCACAATGCCTACATTTGCAAGTTGGTCATAACAACACAAAGTCAAGACTTTCTCTCTCCAAGTCCATGGTTTTTGCCCAACTATTTAAACAGGCAGGAGGAAATCAAGGCTTGTTTCATCTTACCAACTCTAAGCTAAGCAAATAATGAAGTGCTATAATGAAGTTGTTGTAAAGCATACAATAATGTAAACAACTCCCAAGATCAGTATGAACATAGTATTCTCAGATATTCTGCCTAAGCAGGAGTTATTTTTTTATTCCAGTATAGTGTTATCTTTCTGAAGCCAAGAACAGTGTATTTTTTGCTTGTTTGTACGTGTGTGTTTACATTTTTGATAAGTGTAATTTGTGAGTGTGAATGAATACATATAAATAGATGTGCACATACAAGAAAATCCACATATCTGAGTGTACAACTCATAAATTTTCCAAACTACACATCTATGTAGCTTCCACACAAGTCAAACAACAGCACCTCGCTACATCTGAGAAGCCTCTGCATGCTTTGTCACAATCATTACCCACTCTACTCAAAGGGGAACCATAAACCTGAATTCCAACAGCCTAAAAGATTTTTTGCAAGGATAACCTGACCTGTCATAGCATTCAGCACCACAGACTTGCTGTAGTTGCTAAAATATTCATCAGATGAATGAATAAATTGAATGAATGCATCAGTGGATAAATGAACGAGTCAGTGGCCAAGTGAAGAAATTCTTAGAAGGTGAAACATGGCCAGTGTTGGCAGTAAAGATCTGAGTTTACTGGTTTACTTTGAAGGAAGTTATTGAAGTTACCTAAAAACAGAAATGTCAATGTCTACTCATAGTGTTGTTTATCATAAGCCTTAGAGGTAATGTATGTAAATGTACCCTGTAGGCTATTACTGATTCTTAATAATTCTTACTGGTTTAGTAGGAAAGGTTTCAACTATCTAGACTCAGGACATGATCCCCTTACTTTGGTCTTTTCTGTTTGAAATAACCTTCAAATCCTTTTAGAAATGACAACATTTTAATACAGTGGAATGGGTTTAATTATATTCAACATTTTAAAGAAACACAGAGAGAGAAAGAGAGAGAGAGACAGAGGGAAATAGATGGTCTCTCAGAAAATATATGTCTTGAGGTTAAGTAACTAGTTTCCTTCCTGGAGTAAGTTGAGGTCCAGTTGTGGATTTCTGTCACTTTTTTCTTGTGTCTTCTGGATACAATAGTCTCTTATGGATTCTTGACCATTCACATTTTGTATTATTCATGCTGGTGGTAGCATTATTCATGCTGGTTAAACTTAAGCTGGCATCAGATCAAGCCCAAGTTACCAGTCCACTCCTTGGTTGTTTGACCTCCTGTGACCTCCGCCGTCATAGCTCATGTTCTTCACTTCTTTTTAATATTGCCAACACCTCTTCATCTAATTCTCCCTGGTTGGTTACTGCTCACCACCAGCATCACTGCCTCCTTGCTATTCCTCATGCTGTCCGTGTCATGAAGGATGTAGCTACGACATCCATAACAGATGGGCATGGTATCTTCATACTGTCAAGCCTACCCCTTGCTCTTTGAACTGGTATTATTTTCATTTTGTTTTGCAAAGTAAGAGAAGTAAATATGGAGGCAGTTGGTTTCATAGGGAAGAAGAAACACTAGGCTTTAAAATGTTTTGTTTTCTGCATTTCTAGTCAAGTAACTGTTTAGAAGGTAAATACTTGTTGGAAGAAATTTTATTTACTTTAGTAAAGTTGCTTAATTTCCTTACTACCAGTTATGTCTATTTTACAGTGGAAATAGTCTGGGTTGGTCTGCTCAGGGTGCAGTTAGGGAAACACACATGTGGAAGTTGAGTGGAGACAGTCCTATTAAATAGAAACCCTGGACCTCTCTTCACTAGAGAATATTTTTCTAAGTGAGAACAGCCAGTCTCAGACAGTCAAGGGTCATATGTGTTCTCTCATATGTGGTAGCTAGAAAGAAGATAGGAAACAAGTGGGACTTCAGATAAATGAGGAGAGAGACCATTATAATAGTGGAAGGGGATTGGGAAGGGAGGAGAGGAGGGTAAAAAGGAGGGTTGAGGAAGGAAATAGTTCAAGTGTTATGCTCACATATGAAAGTATCACTACCAATCTAACTAACATGTATGGAGAAGGAAGCAGGGTGTGATGCAGAGGTGTGATGCATCAAATCATGTGTGCAGGTATGTTTGTATCACTTTAAATCTTACTATGATGTGTAATTACAATGCAACAATACAAGTATTAGAAATAAATTTTAAAAAGAATTGTCAACTGGTTTAGAAGGACATTTTAGTATTTTCATTATCCATCTACATAAAAAAAAATTTGCAAAATGTTGAAAATTCCCTATAAATGCAGTTTGAGAGGTTAATAAGGAGACTGCCATGTTTGCAGAGTAATTTTCATATTAGTAATAGTGCTAATGCTACTATCAATTGGCCACTATTTCTTCAATTATAATTATTAGTGATAGTGACAAGAATAGAATAATTTATTAAGTACCTTTTGAACAATACGAAGTGAAAGACTATGTATGTCTTTGTGGCACTCTACCCCCAGCAGTTAATATCTGGCACAAACGAGAGACCCAATGCCATCGAATGACTGAAGAAAGAAAAAAGAGATACTGAGTCCAATGCTTTACTGTGTTATCTCCTTTAACTTGTACCAACTCTATGAAATAGGAAGCATAATCTACATTTTACAGTTAAAATCACCCTGAATAGCAGATACATTACACAATTTATCAAAGCCATAGTACCTAAGTGTTTCCTTCCCAGGTCAGTCTGATTCAAATGTCTTTGCAGCTTCCTCCACTGCTCAATAATAGTGCAAGTTTGTGGACCCACAAGGTGGAGGTCCTTTTAAGACAAGCTGAAATTCCTTTACTATGCAAACCTTATTCCAGTACATGTTCCACCTTCTATCTTATTCTTCTCAGAAGTGAGAATTGGTGCTAGGAATAGGAATTGGTGTACCAGGAAGTGGTCCTGGCAGAAGACTCCCAAAGTAGAGATGGCAAATAGGTCTGAGCATCGCAACATGGGTCTGAGGTCCAACTCCACATCCCAGCTTCTCTGCTGGGCTCTGCTTCTGCCATTTCTGTATCTGAGAGAAGTAGACAGATTGGAAGGTCCTCACCATTGAACAACAAGAATGATGAGGCACCTGGAGGGATTGACTGGGGAGATAAGATTAAAAGACCTCAGTATTTGTCATTTGTCTGAGCTGCACTGTAGGACAGACAGGATAGTGATCGACAAATATTTGCTGGGTGTAATCACCTTGGGCTACTGAACTCATAGATGAATCTCCAGACAAAGGAGATGCTGCTTTTCAGGAAGCAAAGAATGGGGTTGAGAAGGGTGGAGTGCCATGTCATGATGTCCTGTGCTGATCCTCTTACGTTACTTTGATGGTTGTCTAGAGTCTTTCTTGCACCTCTGGTTGGGAGGGTAGCTCAGTCTCTACTCTCTGGTGTGGGTAGTCACACTGGTACCTTGGTACAAACCAGTTTTTAGCACAAGGTAAACATTTTGTTTTGGCCTAATGTAAGGCAGTAGAGGAAAGGGAATAATCCTTTGGCTTAGTGATATGCAGAGTTATGGAACTCAGGTGATAAATTCATAATAACCATCAGCTGAAAGCTTGCCTTATATCTTCTCGCTTTGTTGCTTCTGTATAAATGAATACTGTAACATAAATAGTCTGTCTTTATTCCTCATCCATAGTTTACTGCTTTGTTCCTTGGGAGTTACCCTAAGGAAGATAGAAATTCACTCCTTGCTACTTCCTACCTGTTCATTTCACTGAATTCCACAAGCGCTTGAATAAATCATGACAATAGACTGATACAAAATAAGTCCTGGGTGAGTGTTGTTGAATGAACAGATGAATAAATAAGTAGCACACAGCATGTCAAAGCTACCTTTTAGCAGTCATTTTTACAATGATGCCCTAGAATGCATGACATCTAAAACCACAGATACAATACATAGAATTCAGCAAAATAATAAAGCGTTCCATGTAACATGAGAAAAGCATTCATGAACTTTGGAAGCCACTACCTACATTGTACTACATTAAAGAAAAAGCCTAACTCTGAGAGCTGTTGTAACTAATGGCCTCTATAGAAAATACATTATGACCATCCTTGACATTGCAGGGAGTACTGGATAATTCAGATTTTGGAGTGAGGGGAACCTGAATTTGTATTTCAGCTCCTTTAGTTGCTGGATATGCAACCTTGGCAAGGTCAGAAGTGCTCAGAACACGTCCATACTGGACCCTGAGGCCAAAGGGGGAGAAAACAGCAATACCGATCTGATCTTTATTCAAAATTTTCACATCTTGTTTATCATTAATTTTTTTTCGGTGTTGGGAATTGAACCCAGGAGCATTCTACCTCCGAGCTAAACCCCTAGCCTATTTTATTTTGAAACAGGGTCTTGCTGTGTTGCTGAGGGTCTTATTAAATTGCTGAGACTGGCCTCGAAACTGTGATCCTCCTGTCTTGGCCTCCCAGTTACTGAGATTACAGGCTTAAGTCACCATACCTGGCTATCATTGATTTTTTCCCATTATTTTTGATATTTAAAATAATATATAGGTTATTCCTCTCAGTTACTGAGTTTTTTCTCATTCACTTAAAATTTTCTCCCCATGTGGTGGCCTCCACTCACCTCAGCCTAATCCCAGCCATCTCCATGTCTCTTACTATTCATTTGTAAATCAGGATGATTGTTACTCTCTTACAGAGTTGTTAGGATTTAATGAGATAGCACAGCATAAATGCAATAAGTGGTAGATATTATTGTTAATAGTTCTTTGTTTAGCATCATTTAAAAAGGAATAGTGGTATTTTAGGGCTATCTTTCAATGCATTATTGGTATGATGTCAAATGCTTGGTATGCAACTTGAGGAAATGATATCAAGTTGCCTCTAAGCTGCTGTTACTGGTCCTTTTCTTTGATTCTGTCTCATAACAAAACACTGCTCTGTCAGGATACAGAAAGGACATTTTGATCCATTTTGATCCTCGTAATAATCCTGTTCCCACCAATGTAGGGGCATAGGACACACTTTTAGGAGTTTAATTCCCATTCTCTCCTGTACCGTGCCAGTGTACCTGAGTTCAGGGCAAACAGCAGATTTATATTTCTTCTGTGAGATGGGCTGGGGATGCAGGGACCCCATCATTACGCTCTGTTGGAGGTACAGTTGATGGAGGAGACAGGACTACCAGGTCTTAGAGTGACAGAGTGATTGTTACAGTGGCAAGAACACACCAGATGCTCTGGGACTATAGAGAAGGGCTGCCTGGTCCAGGTTGGAGGGTTAACATTTCTAGGTGATGCTTGAGCTGCAGGAGGGAAATGGCTCACACATTCCAGGTGGGAGAGAAGAAAGGGTATTTCAGGTTGAGAGGAAGTCCTGAGAAAAAGGGCACAGCCATGAGCCAGCCCTTGTATGTAGAGGTATAACAGATTTGACCAGAAAACATCTAATCTAGAGAATTGGACCGCAAGGTATTGGAGCACTGGACGGGCAAAAGGAAATGCTATAGCTCTTCTGCAGCTAGGGAAGTGAAAGGAAGAGGTTAGGGTGGTTAGAAATTAGAACTTTCAGGCTTGTAGAAGAGGTAGGCGGGACTGGGGCTCAACCCTCCCAGGGAGAGAGGATGGTGCTCTTTACTGGTGTCTCATGAACATGTAGCAGGAACCAGCAAAGCTTGGGGTGAGACTCCCAGGGAGGGAGCACCACAGTGTTTCCGTTCCTTTGAGAAGCACTATGCTGTGTTGGGGAGTGTGTAAGAAGCTGGAAAGGGAACTGCTGCTTCTGCTCTTGGGTGATGTCGACAGAAACAACAAGTCCCCTTTCCTGCCTTCCATCCTTTCTTAATGACCCTTCCTGAAGAACCTAATGGGAACACATCTGGCAAAGAAGAAAGGCTATTTGTCCAATCCCAGCCTCAGCACCAGGAGGCAGAATATAGAAGAGGTATTTGGAGCTGAGCGCCACCAGGGACTTTAAGGAACATGGGATGGTTGGGGCACTGATGGACAGGTGAGGTGAAAGGCTGGAGCTGGAGCTAAGTAGGGCCCAGGAAAGGAAGGGCTCTGTCACATCTTAGGACCCCCTTATAATGCACGGCACAATGAAAACAATGCCTCATCTATCTGGAGGAAGAATCCTTGCATCTCTTCCTCCTAGTGAGGATGTAGCAAGCCAGCAAAGGAGGAGTTGAGTGTATCTCATAATTAGTTGGAAGTGATTGTTAGAAATTCATCGACAATATTTGGCAAATGATGAAACAGAAATATCATTCTTCCTTTTGTTTTCTCTTAGCAAAGCACTTCATTGTTTAATGAATAACTAAAGAAAATACTTAGCAGGCTCTAATAGTGTAATTCTAATTAAATGCTTTTTAACATTAAAAAAAAAGATCCTGAATAATGTGTTTAGTAAGTAATGGTGCTCCTGAGTAATCTTTACACCAAGTAAATGGCTGAAGATCATTTATTAGAAGCTAGTGAGAAACTCTCTTCATTGTTTTTTTTTCCCTTGTGGTTTCCAAGGAAAGCAAAAGAACATCAACCAAAGATGGAAAGGCACTTTTTACAGGTTGACAACTTTCTCTAATCCATATCTCCATCTGCGCATTTTTATTTTCATTATTTTTAATTTTTTAAAACTGATACACAAGAACATAAAAAAGTTGTATATATATATATATATATATATATATATATATATTTTTTTTTTTTTGTGTGTGTGGTACTGGGGATTGAACGCAGGGGCGTTCTACCTCCGCGCTACACCCCCGGCCCTATTTTTTATACTTTATTTTGAAACCGGGTCTCACGAAGTTGTGGAGGGCCTCACTAAGGAGAGAAAGAGAAAGAGAGAGAGATAGGGAGAGAGAGCAAGAGAGCTGAGGCTGGCCGTGAACCCGGATCCTCCGGTCTCCGCCTCCCAAAGTACTGGGATTACAAGCGTGCGCCACCACGCCCGGCAAAAAGTTGTATATATTAATGGGGTACCATGCAATACATTGTATAACATTTACATTACACGTATACATTGTGCAATGTTTAAATCAAGTTAAACATATTTATGACCTCAAACATTTATCAGTGTTTTGCCATTCTGCACATCTCTGTAGAACATTTGCTCTAGGTATGACTCTTTAAGGGAGGACAGAATGCAGCAAGCCCTACAAAAAGACCTGGCTCCTGCCCTTCAGGAATTTTGTAATGGAAATGAAGAGACTATCTGGACAAAGAGCATTTATGCATGCCTATGGCAACATATGTGTTTATCCCGGATAGAACCCAAGGAAATGTAAGACAAATGGGCCCCCTTCCAAGAAATGCCTTTTTCTCTAGTTGATGGCCCGCTCTGGGAGTTGCTGCTTACTTTTGTATTCTTTTGCTGATGAAAGCAAGAATCCCTCAAATATTGAAAAGTAATAACACAAGTATGATAATGTGTATAAATCAATAATGCATTTTAGAACAATTACTAATGTAAGTCCCAGGTGTCTAGTCTCTTGGATGGAGTTTTATATTCGCTCGAAAATAACAATCACTTTAGTATGTATCACTAATTAAAAACTGTTGAATAATTTCCAACATATATTAAGTAATTATTGGTAATTCCATGTCAGCACCAGTAAATAATTATCTCACCTTGTATCACATAATTAAAATTACAATGCACCCTCAACCAATATTAAACAGTCATAAATAATTCCAATTGTGCCCAAGTAGCAGCTACGCATTCCACTCGGTTGTGTTTGTAATTTAAAATGACATTTTTCATTTGACTGCTGATTTATGAAATTTTTAAAAAATCAATTTGCCTTTCTTAATGGGCTAATGCCCTTTGGGGATATACCAGATGTTCTGCTGCCCAGGGTTGGCAGCTGGGCAGAGAAAAAAAATTAGCCAAGCATATTGATGCAAGACCTAAACAAGAAAAGGGTAGTAATAATGGGTGTCAGGGTATAATAAATTAATGGAAGATTTGCTGTAAGTGGTACTCGTGATCCTCGTCTTGATGCGTGTGGATGGGCTGCAGAGGTGCATTGTTATTATGGGTTTATCAGGGCACTGGCACAGTGGTGCAATTTCCTTTTCTTCTGCTGAGAAACAGTGTCTATGAAGGAGAGGAGATGGAGGCCCCCCACATGCTCCATTGCCTCTGTCTTCCCACAGCCTCGCCTTTACTAGAACAAGGATGTAGTAGAAGGGGTGGCAAGAATGAGGGTCTAGATCCCAATTGCAGTCTTTCAGCTTTAACATCTATTTATTAAACTTGTAGTATGTGCTAGGTACTATGGTTGGCAATAAACCTCCCTTATTCCTCCTCCTCAAATAGTTTAAGGCCTACTGATTTATATCCACAAAATGGCATGTGGTCACTATCCATTTCTGTGACGGTGTGAACATCAGGTATGATCATCTCAGACCTTGTGGATTCTGAGGTATTGCTATGGTCATATGGAGTATTTGCAGGCTCCTTCCCTGTAGATGGATAAGAGCCATTTGTCCTGGCTCCTGCCTTGGGTTACCCAGCTGCTTTCAGCAAGCAGATGGTGACATCCAGTGAACTTTCAGCAACTCGCTGAATGAAATCTCATCTAGATCGTCAAGTTCCAAGAGAATAGAGTCCATGTCTGTCTAATCAATAACACATTCTCTGCAGTTATTCCAGGGTAAATATTGTTCAATTAATTGTTGATTAAAAATTGTGAAACAGTAAGAAGTGCTGGAGCAAAATTGTCAAGGAATGTTTTAGAAAAGTATTTTGTTGTTTATTAACTGTTACTTATTTGGTAAGTAAGGAATTTCATCGTTCATAACAAATAACTCCCACCCTTTATAATCAATTAAGAATGTTCCTCTTAAAAGTCAAATATGGCTATACCCACTCTACCCCATGCCATCCCACCCCAACCTGGCCCCATCCTATATGACTCTAAAAGGAGAGCATAATTCAAACTATCTCATCCCAATACACAGAGCCAGCCTGGGGTGTTGTCCTCTGCACATGATCTTATTTGAGCTCATAGGTATCTTCACCCCTTGCATCAAAGGGGAAGACTTTGATGAAGGTGCACAAATCAGATTCAGAAGGATTTTATTTGTTATATATCTCAAATAACACGTGGGCCAAATACAAGCCAAGATTTGTGAAGTCTAGGTTGCAGAAGAGGGGTGGTCGTTCAAGGATCCTGGAGACAGCAAGGAAACCAGAAGGTCTGCAGGTTTGGAATCCAGCCTGGAACAACCTGGCTCGTGGAGATTTCGTGTCTGTCTGGATGCCAGGAGTGTGGAGGCAGGTTCTGGAGCTTGAATCCAGTGCCAACTGATCAAAGCTGTAGTTCCAAGTATACCCCCTCCCCAGGGACCCTCCTTCTCTAGGGTGGGCACAGAAAGGACCTGTGAGCAGGGAAAAGGAAAGAAAGAGAAGATCAATATATTTATGAGTGGGGTTCGGTTGCTGGATTGAAAAAGTATGTTTTATGACTCTGAATAAAATATTTTATCATCTTGAAAAGCTATTTCTGCAAGGTTTGCTTGAATAGGTAGTAGATGTGTGAAGGTGCCAGATAAAGGGGAACACCACAGAAAAGTTTCAAAAGTATGGTGGGAGTGGATTCTATTAAATATCCTGGTTGGTTATAGGATTAGGTGGAGACAGTGCTATAGGATAAGAATGTATTGCTTTTGTAACAAGTAAATTCATGTAAGTGGGACCTGGATTCTCAAACATCCCTGCTTTGGAGGCCAGGGTGGTTCAATTAAAACCTAGTGACATATACAAGAAGATGATGTTTAATGGATTTCTATATTTGTTAAGTTCCCAAAAGATATAATATATTACATGAAGTGACAGAAGGACACATGAACCCCTGTTTCCCTTAGAGTTATTTTTCTGTGTCTTCCAGAGCTTCTGGATAGGCACTTATCGATCTATTTTCCTCTTTAACACAAGCTGATTTGATGATTGCCTTACATGAGGCTAAACTTCAGCAATTAAAATGATGTGGTGGCCTACACCTGTAATCTCAGTATTCGGAGGCTAAGACAGGAGGATCGCAGGTTCAAGACCAGCCTTAGCAACTCAGTGAGACTCTCAGCAACCTAGCAACACCCTGTTTCAAAACAAAAAATAAAAAGGGCTGGGGGTGTAGCTCAGAAGTAGAAAGTACTACAAAGATAGATAGATGATGATGATAGATAGATAGATAGATAGATAGATGATAGATAGATAATGCATTATTTTCATCTCTTAATATTTATATTGACTTTGTCTTTTAAGCTCTGATACCTCTATCATGGATTGGAACCATTCTTTTTTCTTTTTTTTTATTGTGGCACTGGGGACTGAACCCAGGAGCTCTGGGCTACACCCCCATCTCCTTTTATTTATTTATTTTTTATTTATTTTTTTTTGCAGTACCGGGGATTGAACACAGGGCCGTTCTACCTCTGCGCTACACCCCCTGCCCTATTTTTTATACTTTATTTTGAAACCGGGTCTCACGAAGTTGCAGAGGGCCTCACTAGGTAGAGAGAGAGAGAGAGAGAGAGAGAGAGAGAGAGAGCTGAGGCTGGCCGCGAACCCGGATCCTCCGGTCTCCGCCTCCCAAAGTCCTTTTATTTTTATTTTGAAACAGGAGCTCCTCAGTTGGCAACTATGGCTTTGAACTCCCCATCCTCTTTTCTCAGCTCCCAGGTTTTGGGATTACAGATGTGTACCATCACACCCAGCTAGAATTAGAAACATTCTATAACGACTGACCTGGAGTGTTCTCTTCCCAGCGAGAGATCTAATGCCTTAGCGTCAACTACGGCTGCAGTCTGGTAGGATGGCATCTATTTGGACTTGATGTCAGGGTGATTTTAGTTTGCGTCCCAGTCCACCTCTTACTCCTTATAAAATCTTGGCCTTTTTTCCCTTAACATTTATGGAACTCATTGCCTTTATTTGAAAATAGGGAAACAGCAGTCACCTCCAAGGTTATTGGAAGAATCAATGAGATGATGTACATAAAGCACCTGGTGTGGTTCTTGGCACATTCTAGATCCTCAATAAATCTCAATTTTCTATACACTTGGCACCAGGCCAGGCAGAATGGGCAATGCTGAAGAAATTAAAGTGTTCCTTTTAAGTACTTGCACTTACAAAGCAAACAGATTTACCAACACCAAGGGTTTGGATTTTTAGGGCAGGGTTTAAAGAAGTAATTACAATACCCATCACCTCATCTTATGGAGCTGACCTACAGAAGTACCATTTCCCATTTTACTAAAGACAAATCAAAATGACTGAAAGGCGTAACTGTCATGCATCCCATCATCCTGTGCGTGTGGCAGGAGAATGTGCTTTAAAGCTGTGAGCTTCAACTTCTATCCCTTCCTGGTCCCCAAGCTCTCAGTAGGAATTCTGAAGCATAGAACCACAGATGTCCCCAAAGGAAGCTACATATCTCTCCTTTGCCCTGCAAAAGACTCATATAGTCTAAAGATATCGGATGGGTACATTTTGCTTTGTTTAAATAACACTTGGTTTTGCTTTTAATCATCGGCTCCCCTGAGCATGGCTTGCTTTCTGCAGTACACACTGGCTGCATACCTAACAGATATTTTGAATACAACAGCTTGACTCCCCTTCTGCTTGGATGATAGCAATTGGCTAGGTGTTACATCCTCTTCCTTCTCCCCCCTCCATGGTGGCAAGGAGATTTCAAGTGCAGTTTGGCCTTGCACATCAAACAGCAATTTTCCTGTAGAAATCACAACCTCCAAAAATTCTACCCTAATCAAATCTATCAAGCCCAATTTAGGGGTGAGCTTGTGTCTGTTTATCAAGGAAATGGAGTTGAAATTGCCCCCTTTAATGGAATCACAGCTGCCCACCATAATCTTTCACATGGATGTTTGAATTAATGGCAGGACTTGGCCCATGCTCTCCAACCTTGGAATTTGATTCTGGTTATAGTAAATTGCTATAATTTCTGTTCTGGGATTCTCGGGGATGCTGGTACTTTGGGGACTGGGGTTAGAATTAATGTGTCAGAGAAATTAAAGAATTCAGAAATGGTTGGGGGAAGATTAGCACTTTCGCACAACACCCAATGAGTCACCTCTGCATCAAATCAAACCCACTGTGAACCAATGAACTATTTTTACCAAGTCATGGAGAAAAAGCAGAGGAATGGCCTTTTCTGAAGTTCAGATTTTAGATCAGAACACAGCAGATATGAGTAGATTGCATTTGTCCTTCTGAAGTATAGGGCATCTCATAGGGATCAATGGCATATTTTCAGTTGCTATACTGTATAGCCAGATAGCCCAGCTGAGATGTTGGGATCCTTCCTGAGCCCAGGACTAAGCTAGTAGCTTGTGCCTGCCCCTTGTCTTGTTCGCTTCTATAGAACCCGCAGGACATTTTATTTCCCCCGTGGAAACCTCAATATTCTCTTAGAGATTGTGTTCCATTCAGATGGTGAGGCTAGATCCCACAGCAGTTTGTTGTTGTTTGTTCGTTTGTTTTTGTAGTGCTGGGGGTTGAAGCCAAGGGCATTCTACCACTGAGCTGCATCCCCAGGCCTTTTTTTTTTTTTAATTTTGAACTAAGGTCTTGCTAAGTTACCACACACTGGCCTAGAACTCGTCACCCTCCGGTTTCAGCTTCCCAAGTGCTGGGATTATAGGCATGTACCACTATGGCCAGCTCCATGCAGTTTTCCCATAACACAGAGTCATTTCATATAAAAATGTCCTTACTGGGGTGGGGGATTTTATTCTTCTTTCTAGTGTATTAGTATCTGTGTTTATATTCAGGCATTCTGATCATTTTTCTTGTACATTTGCATGTTTTTATCCCATTTTGTTCTCACAGTAAAGAAGGGAAGTGAACTATTTATAATGCAATATCATAAATAAAGAAACCAGAGTTAAATGACATATCCAATTACTGGTGGCACTAGAACAAGGCCACCTTGCTGCAAACCCAGTGGTTTTTCCATAACACTTTTTAACATCTTGAAATTTCTCCTGCTCCCCTCGTTTGGATGTGAGCCAGCAGGTCTTTCCTAAGACAGCATCAACCAGTCCAGCCCTGTACTGACCACACACCTCCTGAGATGCCTCTGTCCCCCTCACAGCACTTTCTCCTCCTCTGCACTGTTCCCTCCAGACCTGATTCTGAGCATTTCAATACAGAAGGAAAAGGGATCCTCTTCCTGTGAAATGCACCTGAGGTTTCTCATCTTTCCATTGAAGATAAAAGACTCCGGAATTAGAGAATCATAGAAATTTAATAAATGTGAGGAGAAAGCCTATTCATTTTCCTCAAGAGTGGCTAATGCCTCTCAGAAAACTCTCCTATTTAGAATTAATTCTGCTTTTCTCCCGCATCCTTTTCTTGTTCCTTTCCCTTCTACCTGGCCCTGCCTCTTTTCATTTTACTTAGAGACATTTGCATAAAAACAGCATTTCAGCTACTTGGAATTTTATCTACTGCCATTTATTCTCCCTCAGAATTCTAATCCCCTGATATAACCTCCATCCCTGTACCCACTAAGCTTGGGGCTGCTTTCAGTAGGAAGGCACATGTCCCTGGTGATTCTGAGCAGCACCTCCCGTGGGATGCTGGAGGCTTCACTGTCACTGGAGTGCCCTGGCAGGGACAGGGAAGGTTGCTGGGAAAGTGATGGGTGGGGACAGGTGCCTGAGGATGAGCTGCTGACAGTGGGGCAGCTCCGCTCTTCATCTGCTGATCTGTGGTTGATATATGTTGGAGTGCAGATAGCTGTGGCTAATTTCCTGTGCTCAGAGCATGCTGGGCTAACCTTCCTTCCTACACTTCATATGGTTAACTAAAAGCCTGGTAGATTGTGGAGAGAAAGGAAAAAAACAAAACACAGTGCTATTTTCTCCCACTTTAGAAAATTGCTCATCGGATTATTGATTGAGGTTTATCCATTATGTGGTGCAGTCGCCTTGGTGCTGTTGAGAGATGCGAAAGAACGCCTGTTATTTGGGAGAGAGTCTGATGTGTGGAGTGCCTGGGCGTGAACATTTGGGCAAGTGCACACTCAGCTCTGGATTGCTCAGAAGCGGCATGGACCATGGACACCGCCAATAATTCCAACGTGTCACTTACCTGGCATAATCAGCTTCTAAAACTTCAGAGAGCTGCAAAGTAGCAAATAAGGCAAATTTAAATGATATCTCTCCTACCCCCTGGCTGGAGGATGGGCTTAATTTCCTGTGGTATTTTCTTTCCTTTCCCTAACAAGCCTGTGAGAGAACATTCTACACTCAGTGTTTTCCAGCTTCTCTCTGCTTTTGTATACTCTGGCTCCTGTTTTCTGCCTTTAACATTTTCTCTAACTCCTCTCTCAAAGTTTATTGCTGGCTTATTAATTATCAAACAAATTGGCTGAATCTCAATCCAACCTACTCCATTCTGCAACTCTTCCTTCCTGGCCAGCTACTGCTCCGCTCTGCAAAACCCACTTTTCTTCTCCTCAAGGTGTCTCCCTCTTGCCCTTCTCCTGCTTCTTTGGCTACATGTCCTCTTCCCCTTTTTCTGCCTTTCAACACCTCCCAACTGAAAGTATCCTTTGAAGCTATGTCCCTGGCCCTTTTATTTTTATATACTCACTTCCTTGGAGTTCTCATCACCTCCCACTGTCCAATTATCACCTCTGTGGGAATGATGCCTACATCTGTTTCCAGTCTTGACTTCTATCCTGAAATCGAATCCCATATCTATAATTGCCTGCAGAATACCATCAGCTGTCCCTCCCTTGCCCTACTTGAAACCTGCCTCTTAGGTCTGTTGATCTGTTGATGTTAACTTTATAATTTCCCACTGCTCCTGTTCATTGCCACCACCTCCATCCAGCTTCAGCATTTCATTATTTCTTGGTTGAACTATCAGAACAACCAATTAATTAATTGTTCCCCCTCTGTCTCTTGCTCTTCATGTGTCTGCTAAGTTAATCTTCTCAAAGCAGGGCTCTGACCCTGACACTCTCTAATCTGAAACCATTAATGATACCTTCTTTTCCAGGCAAGTTAAGTCCAACTTATTTTTTCAGGCATTCATGAGTGGGAAAGGGCCAAACTCTGAAGCTTGGCACTGGATATTTCTTGTATCTTCTCTGCTCTACTGTCTGCCCTCACCTTCTTTCTCTTTGCATATACCTATGCACGCTGGACATGTAATAGTTTCCAGGACATCCCACCCTCCATGAAGCCTCTAGATTTGAACTTGCTGCTCCTTCTTCTAGGATTATAATTCCCTCCCCAACTGACCCTATCTCACTCCATCTTCTTGCTGACTGGACAATATTTATCACCTTTCAAAACTAAGTGTAAGAATTATATCTTCTCTAGTCTTATCTCACCCAGCATATGTTAGCCATTCCTTCCTATCTACTTACAGGGGAGCTTGTATATCTCTATTGCTAATATTTGAATGTGCCCCCTCCCCGAATTCTTTTGTTGATAGTTAATCTCCATTGTAGTAGTGCTGGAAGATGGGGCCTCTTGGGAAGTGATTAAGTCATGAAGACTCAGTCCTTGTGAATAGATTCCATCTTCTTGAAGACTCCATCTTATTGAATGAGTTAGTGTATTGTCAAAGGGCTGGAGGGAAATGACTGAATCCTGCTTTTGCCTCTTCTCTCCCTTCCATTTTATGAGGGCATGGTGTTCCTCCCATTTGAGGATGCAGCAACCAGCCACCACCTTGAAAGTGGAGACTGGGCTCTCACTGACACCAAATCCTGTGGAACCTTGATCTCAAACTCCCAGCTTCCAGAGCTGTGAGAAATATACTTCTGCTCTCTATTTCCCAGTCTCATATATTTTGTTATAGCAGCACAAATGGACTATGTCATCATACCTGCTTCAACAAAGCAGAGACCACCTTGACCATCTTATTTGTTTTTGTAGCCCCAGCATCTAACATGGTACAGACATGACCTCATTGACAACCCTTACCTTCCAGCCAGTCTGGAGTGCTTGTGATTGCATGAGAACATACAGTGCCGCCCCTTGGCATCTGTGAGGATTGGTTCCAAGACTCCCCAGGGGTCCCTTAGTCTGCAGATGCTCAACTCCCTTGTAGAAAATGTTACAGTGTTTGCTTACAGCCTACATATATCCTTTCATATACTTTATGAACTAATTAAATGCAAATATTATCTAGCTAGTTATTATTCTGTATTGTTTGGAGAATAACAAAAAGAAAAAAGTCTGTGTATGTTCAATGCAGATCCAATTTTTGAAATTTCAGATCTGCAGATTCAGAGGGCTGACTACACTATTATTTCTTCTCTCCTACCTTTTATTCTGTGCTCTTCAAACTAGACCCCCACCTTTATTATCAATTCACCAAAATTCTACCCATTCTTCACAAAGCCTAGTGTTGATCTCTTTTCTTAAAGAAACCATCTTTGAACTCTTCACCAAATGTACAAGTGTGTGTGTGTGTGTGTGTGTGTGTGTGTGTGCAAAGTACAAAACCTGAAAAGCACATGATTTATAGTTATCAGACCTATATCAGTGTAGGTATCTTTTTTATGGGAAGCCATCTTTGAGCTCTTCACCAAATGTACAAGTGTGTGTGTTTGTGTGTGTGTGTATGTGTGTGTGTACTAAAAAACCTGGAAAATCCATGATTAATAGTTATTAGACCTATATTAGGATTTGGGCTCAGATAAATAGATCTTTATTCCTTCATTTTTAAAAAGTTTATATTATTCTAATGCTTTAACTCACCCTGCAGGGAAAATAATATTTATAAAAGATCCCATGATAGCACCTGAAATATAGCAAATGATCAGTAAATGTTAATTCATGTTCTTCCTTCTTTAAGGCATTTACCATTTTATTACTTTTAGTACACTTATGTGCTTTTCTTATTGTCAATAAAAGAACAAAACTCCCAATGGCTGAACAGTATCTTATTCACATTTCTCTTCCCAGTAGGGACTATGAGAGACTCTTATATAATTTTGCTGCTGAAAATATTTGTTGAATTTAATGGAGCAAACTGATTTAGAAGGCTTTATGCTTTAAAAAAGAATACAGTTTTTATGATTTGCACAAAATTAAATGTGATGTCTATGGTCATGCCTATAAAATGCTGGACATCATGCATTTGGTTAGGAATGTAACCTACATGATACCATATTTTCTCTGGGAAAATTAGATTAGACATCCATCATTTCAATTTGTGTCTTTAACAGAAATGTTGCTTATTCTCTGTTATATCTTCATACAAGCATGAAAAAAAGTAAAATAGAATTGACTTGACAACATTCTTTTTAAAAGGTGGTCGATGAGGTAAATTAGATTGCCTGGTAAATTTCATGTATCAATTTTCCATAAATATAAGCGCAATTTTTTAAGAACTTTGTTCTTAACTATGGGACAAGCTATAAAGGATTGTTTATATGTAGTCAACTACTTTGACTCACAATTTTAAAAATATCTAGTGATGATCGAATTTGAAGCTCTCCAAACTTTTTTTTCCTTTTTTTAAAAAATGAGATTAATAATAATTGCATTGCTGTGATCACAGAGTTGGTATGAGGATTTCATGTGAGCTTCTCCATTCCATGTTGTTTTTGTTTCTACATCCATGAACCCTAGGGAAGTGCCCAGAATGGGAAAAGTGTTCAATGAACACTTATTAAATATATGAAGAATATGGGGAAGATTGTTGAGGATTTTAAAGTGTGATGTGATGGAATTTTTATCATCTGACACCACCTTCTCTTTCTGAATTAGATAATGAGGTTCAGAGAGGACAAGGAATTTGCCTAACATCACACAGCCGGCTAGTACCACAGCAAGGAACATATTTCAGATTTTATGTTTCCTGGTCTAATGTTCTTCACACACATCACACCATGTCAGCTATTCCATGGATGCAATACATTTTCTGATATTAGAAAAAGCAATTAAATTCAACTAATGTTTATGAAACTCTTGTTATGTGCCAATCATGATGCTGAACAATATAGGGATAGCAAATGAATTATACAGTCTCTGTTCTTAAGTTCACAAACTTACATGGAGGAGAAAAACATATAAACTACTACCAAAGACTTCTTAGGAAATAAATACTATAACAGGGATATAGAGAATGTGCTGGAGGCTGGCAGTGAATGGAGTTACTAAATTAGATCACAGGACAGGCAAAGTTGAAGGCTGTGGAGTGGCCTTTATGGGAGAGTGGTAACTGGGCTTATCTTTAGAAGAAAAATCAAATTATGGAACCAACCCAGGTGTCCGTCAACAAATGAATGGGTAAAGAAAATGTGGTATATACACACAGTGGGATTCTACTCAGTCATAAAAAGAACAAAACTATGTCATTTTCAAGAAAATAGATGGAACCAGAGAATATTATGCTAAGTGAGACCAGCCAGTCTCAGAAAGTCAAGGGTGGTATTTTTCTCTCATATATGGTAGCTAGAGAGAAAATAGGGAACACAGGGACTCTAAATAATGCAAAGAGAGACCTGTAGAGTAGTGGAAAGGAGTTAGGGAGAGAAGAGGGAGGATTGAAGAAGGAACCAGTTCAAATAATACTATGGCAATATGTGACGGTATTACTACCAATTGCACTAACACATGAGGGGAGAGGAGAGGGGGAAATGGGGTGAGATAGGGAGAAAAATATACCAAGAGCCATGTGCATGTATGTTTTTATCACATTGAACCTCACTGTGATGTATAATTGCAATGCACTAATAAAATATTTAAAAAAAAAAGAAGAGAAGAGTTTGGCATAGGAAAGCACAGGTTCAGGTTTGCAGTAGTCTTAATAGGAATTAAGGAATGAAGCATGGAAATGTAAATTTGTCTAGATCATTGAGGACCATGAAGCATGCTTGGGAATTGTGACCTCACCTAATAGGTAATGTGAAGCCTTTGAAGGTATTTGAAGATGAGCACTATCCATTTTTGAAAACCATGCTGGTTGCAGTAGGATTAGGGTTGAGAGATGGGAAACAAGTCTACTTCAAAATCCAGAAAGGTTTCTCCAAATAGTAATGTAAAACTAAGAATAATGTTTAAAATGAAAGAAAATGGGAGATTCTTTATAGAGAAGAATGAGCAGCTTAGGTTCTAGATTCAGAATGGTATTCCTTTGTGTCTTTAGGCAAGTTACTTAGTTCTCTGTGCCCAGTGGGACTCGAATGCCCATTCAGAACGCTGCAATTGTTAAGTGACAACGGGTGCCTGGCTCACAGAAAGCTCTCAGTCAATATTCATGGTGGTTGTTGGTTTAATGTTTTTAATGTGGGTTTCATGAGGGCAGGAACTTTGTTCCACTCACTCCTACATTCTGGTGCCTAGAATGTGTCTGGCACATATTAGCATTTAATAACTACTCGTTGCTTTTATTATTGTTTTCAATGCCTTCTTTGTATTTCTCCCTTGAGACCTTTCAGATATGGCTGCATACAGAGTTGTTTGCATAAGGATTCCAACTGACATCTTCAGATAGTACGATTGATCTGAGGACGATTATTAGTGATACCATGATCTATTCTAGAACTATCATTTTCATAAGTATTCAACAGAGGGCTCAGGAGACAATTTTTAAGCTGAAGATGTGCCCTCTGGAGACATAATTCCTTGAACTTGGCTTACGAGATCCATGAGCCAAGGTTGAGTTTTTATAAGTCTAAAGTTTGGGGCTCTGCTTTGACTACTTATTTGACTCACTGGTCATCAGAGCCCCACGCTCTCTCCAGGACTCATTGATCTTTGAAGTGGGATTTATGAGCTGACCTCATAAAATGCTCTGTGTTCACGAGTGAATATATGTCTTTTTTTTCTGTACTGGAGATTGAACTCAGTAGTGCTCTATCAGTGAGCTGTACCCCTAGCCATTTTTATTTTTATTTTGAAACAGAGTCTCGCTAAATTGCCCAGCTTGGTCTTGAACCTGCAATCCTCCTGTCTCAGCCTCCCAAATACTAGGATTACAGGCATGTACCACTGCACCTGGCTAAGTGAATATATCTTAATGGTTACAGAAATTAAGGCAGTAGTGGAGAGTGTTTTAAAAACGGGCACAGCCGGGCGTGGTGGCGCACGCATGTAATCCCAGTACTTTGGGAGGCGGAGACCGGAGGATCCGGGTTCACGGCCAGCCTCAGCTCTCTCGCTCTCCCTATCTCTCTCTCTCTCCTTAGTGAGGCCTTCCGCAACTTCGTGAGACCCGGTTTCAAAATAAAGTATCAAAAATAGGGCTGGGGGTGTAGCGCAGAGGTAGAACGCCCCTGCGTTCAATCCCCGGTACCGCAAAAAAAAAAAAAAAAAAGGCACAGATTTCTAATGGGAACCAAGAATTGGCAGTTCAGTTGAAAATCTTCAAGGTCTGGAGTCCTTTTTATACTTCTGTTGTTAAATATACCCATTGGTTTAATCAGAATTGATTTTCCTTCATTCAAACATCATTAGTGAAGATTATTTGCCCATACCCCTCTGCAAAGTACCTACTATGGACTACACACTGTGCTAAGTATAATGCTTAAATAAGTAAATACATAAATAAGACATAATCCCTGTGAATATGATGAAGTCATATTGGTAATAAAAACATAAGTCCATATATGTAAGTTGAGTAAGTGACTGAGAGAATGAATAAGGTGTATTAGGTGTATCATCTCATTGTGGTTTAAAAATGTAAAAACGTGTCAATGATTTAGTATTTAAAAATATACTTCCATTTTTAATTGACATATAGTCATTGTTCAATGTACAGTGTGACATTTCAATACATGTATACAAGGTATAATGATTAGATCAGGGTAACTGGTATATCTAGCACCATGGACACTTATTATTTCTTTGTGTTGGGAACATTCAAAATCCTCTCTACAGCCAGGCGTGGTGGTGCACGCTTGTAATCCCAGTATTTTGGGAGGTGGAGACCGGAGGATCCGGGTTCGCGGTCAGCCTCAGCTCGCTCTCTCTCTCTCTCTCTCTCTCTCTCTCCCTCTCCCCGTCTCTCTCTCTCTCTCTACTTAGTGAGGCCCTCCGCATCTTCGTGAGACCCGGTTTCAAAATAAAGTATAAAAAATAGGGCCAGGGGTGTAGCATGGAGGTAGAACGCCCCTGGGTTCAATCCCTGGTACCACAAAAAAAAAAAAAAATCCTCTCTACTACCTTCTTTGAAATATTCAGTTATTTGTCAGCCATCGTTAACTTACTGTATTATGTAATATTTGAAATCATTTATCCTATCTAACTGTACCCTGGTACCACAAAAATTTTAATTAAAAACAATAACTATAAAATGTGTAAGTCCAAAAAAGAGAACAAAGTGCTCTGATAGAAATCTATACAAGACACAAAACAAAGAAGAATCAGCCCTGCTCAGTGGAACAGGTGTTCTCAGGGCAGATGCCACAGAGCAGAGGCCATGAACTGGCTGTCCTAGACTAAGCTGGATTACATGGAGGTTGGGGGCTGAGGGGTGGAGACATTCCCAGGCATAAGACACAGTAGATGAAACGCTCTCACCAAGCATCCTCCTATGAACAGCCTCATAGGAGTGGGGATCTTAAGGATTAGGTTGGAAAGGGAGGAAGGGTCAGGTGTATAGAAGCCTGTACTTATACACACAAACACATCAAGAGGCAGGTGGAACAGGAGAAGACCTGCTAGTGAGGTTGGATAGATCAAGGCTGCAATCCAACTTTTGATCTCTTGGGGTCTCAATTTTTCCATTGGTTACAATATAATACACATCATATCTACTTAGCAATGTCAATGTGAATAGAGATGTTTCTCACTTTCTATGTACTTGAAAATAAAGGAAGTGGTGCATACATATGTGATATGTGGTTATGTTAGCATTCATATATATGCATATAAAATTCTATATATTCACTCTTCCCTTGGTATCTACAGAGGATTGGTTCCAGAATCCCTCCTGGATACCAAACTTTCTGAATAATCAAGTCCCTTATATAAAATGTCATAATATTTGCATATAACCTATGCATATCCTCCTGTATACTTTAAATCATCTCTAGATTACTTATAATGCCTAGTACAACACAAATGCTATGCAAATAGTCACTGTACTGTATTGTTTAGGGAATAATGAAAAGAGAATACAAATCTGTACATGTTCAGTACAGATGCAATTTTTTCAAAGCATATATTTGATTTGCAGTTGGTGGAATCCATGGATACAGAACCTGTGAAGATAGGGGCAGACTGTATAAGATGCATGCAGAGTGAGATACCAATTGATTGGTTGATTTGTTGACGGGCCCTAAATGGTTAGTTTCTTTAGCTCTCTTTTAGATCTTTATAAGTATTTGAAAGAAGAGTGCCCTCATAGGTTACCATGCAATGATGACACCAATTGTTAGCCAATAAGTATCCCTCTTTGCACTCCCAGCTTCCCTGGAACATCTGGGGTAGCTGATGAGCATTTCTTGTGTCTGATTATCTCTTTGATGACACAATGCTGCCACTATGCATCTTCATTCCCACGTTCCAGCGGATCTGCAGCCATTAGTCCATGACTATGCCTTGTGTGGCAACCAATCACTTCTTTGATCACATGGAGGCCATCAGTGTAAGACTGGGGTTCCATGGGGTAGAAAGGGAACAACAGGTGGTCTCAGAGTTATGCCCAGCACCTCAAGTTGTGTTTGAACACAGGTTTCAGAATTTGCTAGATTTGTTCCTCCCATCTCCTCTTTTTTTTAATTTTTCTTTTTGTCAGCTGTGATCTCAGTTTTGTTGCTGTGAAATCTTCTCTCTCCTTTTTTGAGAACTCTTCCTGATTTTGATCTGAGGCAGCTGTCGCCTGGTGACAAACAGCAATTCCTGTTAACGGCACCAATATAAATCCTCAGCTCCCCCTTAGTTTCTGTCCAAGAGCTGGGCAGGAAACCCTATGAGACAGCAGCTTCTCTGACTGTGTCCCAAGGCAGGTGAGCTATTGGGCTCCAGGGGCTGTCCTTTGAAATCCCCTACGAGATCTGTTTCCCAACTCCTGCCTTCACGTCCATGTGTGTTTTGATAGAAGGTTAATGCATACGTGAATACACAACTTTTTGATTTATTGTCATTGTGAGCTCATCACTCTTTCCTTTAAATTAAAACTCCCTCCAGATGGGAATCTGTGACACAGATTTATTGATCTGCAATAAAACCTCACTCATAATCTCTACAGCTGCCCATTCATCTTCTCCAGAGAGAGGGTTCATTACTCTGGATGTCCCAAGAATGAAAGCAAGAAGCTAACTTTCTCCTTTTGTTCCCTTCGTGCCCCTCCTCTGCTTTCTGCTTCTCTCCTCCCTCCCTTTCTCTGCCACCCTATCCTTAGAGTTCACAAGATCAGCTGCATCCCCTTAACAGAATTATTCTCTTCCCCCATCTCTCTGATGTTCTCTTTTATTTCTCTTCACTCCCTGCCGCCCACCCCAAAGATGCCAAGGCATTTTGTGGGCATCCTGACATTGAATCCAATTTGTGGCTGTGTATCAATAGCACATCCCTTCACTCTGTTATTTCCAAATGCGTTTGTATGCTCTGGTCTGGACAAACCACTATGGACTCTGGTGGATGAATGAGATCATTAGGAAAAGGATACCTGAGAGCCAGAAATCAGGACAGGCGGCAGGTGTGGGTACTAGGTCTGTGTCTGAGTGGGTGACTGTGGATAAAGAATGCTTACCACTCTGAGTTTTGTTGGGTCCAAAGAGCCTTCTGATTTATCACCTATGAGATATTCTGGAGTATACACACGATCAAGGCTGCTTCCACTGGTCAGCAGATGGCTTGGTCCTTGTGCCAGAAAACAAGAGAAGTAGCTGCTATCTCAGACTCAACAGAAGGAAGGGCAAAAGGACTTTGGGAGTCATCAGATGGATAGCCTAGTCAGTTCAGTGGAGTATCTCTTCATATTGCTAAAATTCTCTTGGATTTCTCTGCTGGAAAAAAAGCGTGAGTATTATCCAGTCTAGTGAATTTCAAGGCATCGTCGTAATACAACTGGCGTACTGTGATCCGCTCTACGTTGTGATGCAATATCCCTGCCTGTCACAACTAATGTGCTCCTTCTAACAGTGAAATACTAATGTTTGCAAATGAAATACTTAAAAAATTGATTAGAACAGATGCAAGATTATATTTATAGTAATATCACTTTAAATCACATGAATTCTGATATGCTTTCTTGAGTAGGGATGGGAAATAGAGTTAGAGCTAACCTGCCGGAAATTACCTGTTATATATAGGAGTCTGGTGAGTATATGGCTAGCATTCATCCCTGGGAGTTGAGAGTCACTCTCCTGGTCTACCTCTCTCTAAGAGACAGGAGGGCTGTCCTTGTCCCTAGATGAATTCTAAGTACAGTATTCATCTCCTCTGCCCTCATAGCACAATGAAGGATATGGCTTCTCATCCCCATTCTAAAATAGCAAAGCCTTAGCCCAGAGCCATGCAATAATGGCCAAAGTCAGGATTTAAACCCAAGTGTCAGCACTTCAATGTTCTGTGTCCACTGACCACTACTTCCTCCAACCGGCAGGCATGATGAGCTTGGAGCAGAGGAGAGGAACCGGTGGAGGAAGAGTGAGTTGGAAATGAATCACCATTTATCACCATAATCAGGAAGCTACCCCAAGCAGGTTTAATCACCCCGTGCGGGGAGGGATGCAGAGCAAGTTTATGGTTTACAGTGAGCAGGCTGACACAGCTGATTGATGTCAAATATGTCATGATGTATATTGTAAAGCAGGGAGATTTAATGGTGTAACTCTATGGCAGGCTCAGAAGTGAGTTGCTGCAGAGTGAGGAGTGATGGATGGGCTCATTTACATGTAAAATTGCCAATGGCATTGACAGCACTGGTATGTGAGGGGAAGATAAGAAGCGCAGAGCAAGATTCACTCTTGTCCTAGTATTGGAATATTAAAATACAGCTGTGCCAGCATCTGGAATTTGCAATGGCCTTTAGAGATATAATTATTTTTTCACCTTTTAGCCCTGAGATAATCTACATCTTTTATGAGGTTTCCTAAAAAGTCACCATACAATCCCTGGATCGAGTGTTTACAGTTGACGATGCTCGTATGAGATTCAGTTGGATGGCATTTGTTAGTAAACCAGAAAACTCCATAGTTTTTAATCTGTTCCCTCACAGTGCATGTACAGTAATATCATGAAAGACTGGAACACTGACTCTTCTCTCCCTCCCCCTCTCTCTTCTCCTCTTTCTTCCCTTCCCTCACCTCCCTCTATGTCTCAGTCTCTGTCTCTCCCCCTTTATTTCTTTATTTTCTCTTCTAAGAAAGCTGTCATTACAATGTGTGGGTTAATATCTACTACATATGAGAGTATGGGGGAACTGATGTATCCTTTCAACAAATAATGATGTCTGGATCAACTCCAGTTCAACATTCAGGCATGAGGATTTACTCCTGGGTGTAAATCCTTTGGCTAAAGAGCACTTCATATTTGTCAACCAACATTAGAAAAAATATTGTAGCATTAGAGCCCGCCTGCCTGCCTTTCCTCCCTCTCTTAATCCCTCTACCTCTATCCCTGCTTTCTCCCCTCCTCCTCTGCACAACATACACCAGGCATTGTGCCAGATACTTGGGACACAGCAGCGAATGAGACACAAAGGTAGAGTGCAGGCACAGAGAAGGAAAGCACTGAGTGCCAGCAAGCACTTGAGAATGGCTGCTGTAAGTGCTGGAGAGTATTCCCCAGGGACAAAGGGAGTTGGAGGGGGCTATCAGATAAAGAGGGGGACTTCCTTGAGGCATTCACCTCTGAACCAAGACTGAAGGCAAGTAGAAGGTAGCAGAGGAAGGCAAAGAGGGGTGGGGAAGTTATACTAAGAAAAACCTGCTGCACATGTCCGTAGCAAGACCATCTTTAGCCAACTCGATGACCTGCAACTATCATAAAGCAAGAGAAAAAATGAACCTATGAGAAGGGACGCTCAAGAGATGAAGCTAAAGAATAATCAGAGTCCTTCAGAGGCTTGCCACACCTGTTAAAAGGTGTGCATTATTGCACAGTAAAAGATTCTTTGATACCTATTGCAGTGTTTTAGATTGGTCTTAGCTATGTACTTGCCTTTAATAAGCTGGGTTTTATTTCTCCACAATCCTGTCAATTGCACGATAAGGAAGCTGTGTTTGCAAAAAGAGAAATTATCATCAAAGCTATGCCTTTGTGGGTGTTCATTATTTGCAGTTAAGCACACAGTATTAAGAACCGAGGAGTTGCCAAATGTATTCATCAATTCAGGTTAATGTATTTTATGTACTTCTTCAGTAACTGGACGATTACTATCATGGCACCAAGCTATTTTTATAACTACATAAATAGTTTTCTTACTTTATGAGCAGATCATTATTTCATTCTTCAAAATATATTTATTGAGAACTTACTAAGTTCAAGGTACTCTGATAGGTGATATGGAGGCAGGAGGAGTAATATAAGACTCTTTCTCATAAGCTGATGAAGAAGACATGTATGTGGAATGAGTGCCAATACATCATGAACTACATTATTATCATGGATGAACAGGGTTTCAGGGAGTACAAGAAGTTATGGCTTTTGCCTGAGGGTGCCTGGGATGCTAAATGGAAGAGATATTGGAGCTTTATCTTAAAGAAGCCAGGCTTGGTAGTGCTCACCTGTAATCCCACTACTTGGGAGGCTGAGACAGGAGGATCGCAGGTTTGAAGCCAGCCTCAGCAATTTAGCGAGGCTTCTCTACTACTTAGTGAGATTCTGTTTCAAAATAAAAAATAAAATAGGACTGGGGATGTAGCTCAGAGGTCAAATGTCCCTGCGTTCAATCCCAAGTACTACACACACACACACACACACACACACACACACACACACACACAAAATGAAAGAATGGTTAAGAATTTTCCTTGGGCAGATTTTACAGATGGAAGAAGCTAGATTTTTGAAACCCACATAGAGGGTTTTGAAACCAATATAGGGGTTCATGGAGTTTCCCCAACAAAATCAAAATGATGTTATAATTATTAGGTTCACTCAGTTCTGTAAATAATCTTTTCCTTTTTCCAGGAATGTGGGTGTAACATTACTACTTCTACATTGATGCTGGCAGTATGAGGCAGAGGTTAGGGATCACAGATCACAGAGATCTGGGTTCTAATTTAATCTTTGCCACATAGGAGTTGTGAGAGCTTGGGAGAGCTCTTTTGACCCTCTGACCTTCGTCTCCTCATTTGTACTAGTTCCCATCTTATGTAAGTCACAGTGTATGACAAGAGGTAGAGGACTTAGCTCAGTATTAAGTCCACAGCAAGAGTTAAGTAAATTTTAGCCATGTATGATTAATATTATTATTACCATCTATCATTTGACACCTAATGGAGCAGTGAATGAACCACAACCTAGTGACTTTATAGAATTAGTATCCTTCCTGGAGACCTTAATAGAGTAAACTTCTCTCTCTTCAGAAAGAATATGGTCCCGTTGGAATAAATCACCAATGCAAAAGTGGGTACACATGGTCTCTATTCTATGTGGCCACTTGGGTTTTACCCAATTATCTTGCTATTCTCCCCGTGTTTCCCTTTTTGGCTACGCAGCTGAAAACTTCATGAATGTGCAGTTTACTTCCTCTTCCAGATCATTAACAAAGCTGCTATGAAAGCCGGCACCTGGCCCTCCTCCTCCAGCTTCCCTCTAGGTGCCTCCCCCAGCTGGTTCTCGGCGGAGACAGACTGTGCGTCCACGCAAACAGGTTCTTATCTATGGCACATAAGCTTTGTCATTGTGAAAACAAAGGGTCTAGAACCTTGTCCTGCAGCTTCAGATGGTAGTGCCTATTCACTTAACTCTGCTCCCTGCTATCAAAAAAAAAAAAAAAATCCATTGCCTAGATCCTAAAAGGACTCCTCAACTTGTCCCTGTTCCTAATCAATCCAGAGAAAATAAAATTAATAAGCAAACAACTAGAATAGAGAAGTGAGGTTCAATCCTTTTTATAACCACTCCTGGAGAAATGAGAGGTGACACCACTCCAAGCTCTCTCTCCTTGCTTCCACATTTGCCTCCACTTCTCTGCAGACCCTCTGAGGGTCTACTCCACCCACTACCTCTCCAGGCACCCTTTACTCTGCATTGCTACTCCCTCTCCAGTAATCTTTTTTTTTTTTTGGTGTAACATCTTTTTATTGGTGCCTTGTAATTATACTTCATAGTGAGGTTTAAAGTGATGCACACACACAGCACTTGGTGTGTTCCCCTCTGGATCCCACAGTCCCCCACCCCCACCTCCATATGTGTTAGTGATATTGGTAGTGATACTTTCATATATGAACATAGATTATTTGAACTGTTCATTCCTCAAGCCTTGTTTTTCCCCTCCCTCCCGCCCTTCCTCCTCCAATCCCCTTCCACTACTAGAGTGTTCTCTCTCCTCATTTATCTGAAGACCCTTTTGTTTTCCTATTTTCTCTCTAGCTTCCACATATGAGAGAAAACATGACCCTTGACTTTCTGAGACTGACTGATCTCACTTAGCATAATATTCTCTAGTTCCATCCATTTTCCTGCACATGACATAATTTTGTTCTTTATGGCTGAGTAAAATTTCATTATGCCTTAATCTTTTTTATACTTTTATTGGTACAATCTAATTATATATCATAATGAGATTCAAAGTGATACAAACATATATGCACACATCACTCATATACCTGCCCCCTTCCACTTCCTCTCTCTCCATACATGTTAGTGAGATTGGTAGTGAAACCTTGTGCAGACATAACCTTAATATTGATTCCCTTATTTTCCTGTGTCAAACACCCAAACAAGAAGTATGGCCTTACAATCAAACCTCCTAATCATCTCTTTCAACCAGCCACCTCTCTTTAGCCTACTGCCACCTTCTTGTACCAACACACTGCACTAATGGATGTTGATCTTCTTCATTTTTGTTCTCCTCCAGTTTTTTTTTTCTACACAGCAATCAGATCTTTCAAAATGCAAACGTGATCATGTTGTTCTCCAAATAAAAATACTTGCATGGCTTTCTATTGCCCTCAGGCTCAAGCTTGAACTTGGCTTAGTAGGATCTTCTTGACCTTCATGACACTCTCATCGCCAGTACCCTCTCTGATACCTATCATTATTCCATGCCCCCTTCTCCTGCACCCTGCCTTTCTTCACACACTGGCTAATTACAATTTCTCTGTCAGTTTAGAGCTTAAATATGACTGCCTTCTGGGCACTGCCTCTCTTGCTCATAAAAATCTTGCAGCATAGTTCTGGAGCACAGTGGGTACTCCACGAGCAGTGGTAGGATTCTCAAAGAAGCCTTTTGAGGGGGGAAATGAAGTCAACAAAACCAAAATTATTCTGGAAGTGGGAATTAGATCTTGTCCCTGCACAAGAATGCAATGGCTTGGTTTCCCACTATGTGCCTGCCGTCCTGCCACCCAAATCTTTCCCCAGCCCATTTCCTGATCAGGATCCAGGCTCTCATTTCTCTCAGCTTGACAGACAGCAGAAGGACTTAAATTGGGATATTTTCTGCAGGCAGGTTGAGTAAGCACTGACTGAGCTGACCCTGATAGAAACGCTTAAGAAGCTTTGCGGGAGGATTAAGCAGCTGCCTTTAATCTTGCTTCCTTCTGGGTGGCTGTGGTGGGAGCTGATTCCAGCATGTGGGCAGGGCTGGGCCCGCAGGATCTCAGCCTCCACTGGTCTTCAGAGCTGGGGAAGCCTGGAGCTGGGAATGGGGAGAGAGAGCCAACCAAAGTGACAATTGTTTCCTTTTCAACATTTTAAGAACCCAAATATCTTTTCTCCTCTTTACCTTTCAATTCAGAAAGATCTCATCTTTCTAAACATGAGGATCTTTCATTAGTCACCGGAAATTTTTGCATTTGTGGATTATGTAACAACCAGGGCTAAATCCAGAGATGCATAAACAGAAGAGGATTTATTCTGGATTACACCAAGTGAACACGTGGAGAGAAACCTTTAGGCTCAGTCACTTATCATGAGTATGCCCCAGATGCAACAAGCTTGAATCACTATGGTACCTTCTCAAGTAACACATGGTGTAACCTGGGGGTGCAATGTCCATGCCTCAGCCCCCTGTGCTGCCCAATAGGAGAAACTCATCCCCTGAGAAAACCTAGCATGAGAGTTTCTTAAAAAAAATTCTGAAAAGGGGAGAATTGATATTTTACAAAATCTGGGTATGTCCCTTTTTGTATATCCCATATTTTAGAGACCTTGTTAATATGCATTGAAGACAAAAGTAGTTGACATCTGGGTGGGAAAAGGATTCATTGGGAAAGTTAGGAAAGGAATTTAAAGATTATTTTGTCCAACTCATCACCGACAGGCAGAAAACCTGGGTCATGGAGACTTGGTCTCAAATCATGCAACTCTGTAATGACCTAACTGGGTTTAGAATTAGACATGGCTTACCTTTTACCATACCATATTAAATAGTTTAGAAGTTAAGGGTATAATAGGTCTGTGTCTCTAATGGGAGCCCTATGCAAAGCTAAATTGGACCATGCATCATTTGAACCTCCTTTCAGCTTAAGGGCTTAGAGTTGAAGTTTAAGGTCAAGGGTCCATACTTAGCATAGCCTAAAACATAGGAGGCACTCAATGCATGTTAATTGCATCAATGTTAAATTCATGCCCTGTAGTTTGTGTGTACCCTGAGTGGATTTCTGAGATCTGGGGCTTCCAAATATTTTATCTAGTCCTCCTTTGAAAATTTTAACTTTTCTTTTCCTTTTCTTTTCCTGCGGCATGGTATCTTTCTGACACAGGCTATAGGCTATGTGGGCAATTTGAGAGCCAGGGGCACATGCAGCTACGTCTCCTAATCTCGATTAAGCTGGGTCTATTGTTTTGGGTTTAATTTCAGTAAGTGAAAGTAAGTTTGTCTCTGAATTACTCAGTCTTTCTTTAGATTCAAACCCAGGTTGTTCTGAGTACTCAGTATCCCTGAAAGACTCAAATGTATCATTGTACTTGTGTATTCATAATGTATTTGATTCATTACTACTGTACCCCAAGCGATAAGACTGTAGGGTATATACAGGATGATTTCCCATAGAACAGATCAACTTAAAAAATAAAACCATCTTTAGCGAGTAAGGCAGAGTGAGAATTTAATGGATGTACTGATTTTTTTTTGTACTGATTTTGAAACCGGGTCTCACAAAGTTGCAGAGGGCCTCACTAAGTAGCTGAGGCTGGCTGTGAACCCTCCAGTCTCCGCGTCCCAAGTACAAGTACTGGGATTACAAGCATGCGCCACCACGCCCGCCCGGAGCAGAATTTAGCCCTTAAACTGCCTCTCTCAGTCTTGTTCCTCACTCTGACCTTGAAGTAGCCTTGACTTTCCCTGGGTGTCTCAGTGATAGCTCTGCCAGCAGGGGTGCCACCCTCAAATTCTCTGCTGCTGCTGTGACATTCCTAAGCCAATGTTCATGTTTATTAGCATGAACAGCCAATCTGAGCATCCCAGGAACACTCAGCATGTTCCAGCAGCATGCACCTGGGATTTTACCAACTTCAACCCAGAAGGGGATGCTGAACATCCATACAGGCAGTTCCCTCTGCCCCACCTCCTGCCACTCCTCTGGCTTTACCTTTCCAGGTTAACACATTGTCCAGCACGGAGTTCTTGGCCACCCCATTCCAATTAACAATAATCACCGCCCCTTGCCTGCAGTGACTTGAGACTCTACTGCTTTGTATGCCATTGGCTTATACTGAATGACTTCTCAATACTTCCCTAACCTCACAGGAGCTGTGAAGGCCTTGAGGCTGGTGCCAGCTGCTATTGCTGGGTTTGAATTGTACCACTTACTGTCTTGTAAATAAGGGAGAATCCCCTGACTGAGCTTTCTTTCAAACAGATTTTTCACTACCAACAAAACTGGAGATGATAGGCTTGGGGCCAGGGAGTTTACACTGCATGCTCTGCTCTGGACACATTAGCAGCTTTTAGCACCTACTGGTCATTGACTGAGGAAGTCTGAGAGGGCCAGTGGCCTGAAACCTCCCTCCTTGCTCCGGAGCCCACCTTTACGCTGCACTGCATCCTTTACAATGACTTCCAGGAAATTAATTTAAAACTGCTTTTTCCTGTCCTGTCAATATCTCCTCACAGGGCACTGCTACCCCAGGCCTGCCTGATGTCAACTCTGACTCTCCTACTGACTTTAGTAAATGGGCAAAACACACTTCAACAAAGTAGAAGACAGTTGTTTTGTTGTTGTTTGTTTGTTTGGGTACTGAGGATTGAACCCAGGGCATTCTAACTCCAAGCTATACCCCCAGCCCTTTTTTATTTTTTACTTTGAAACAGTGTCTCACTAAGTTGCTGAGCCTTGAACCTGCAGTTCTCCTGTCTCAGCCTCCCAGGTACTGGGATTACAGGCATGCACTACCATATCCAGCTAGAAGAGGATCTTTTAAGGATTAATAATGATTTCAATCTAGAGCCATAGACTAAAATCTCACTAGGTGCAGATTTATCCTTCCTGGAGAAGGGAACACATTCTTCTTGGATCTAAAGCCATAAATGTGCATATTGATAGAATCCATGGACTTGTATGGTTGGATTAGGATATTAGCAGCCATCAAACATAGTTCAGTGTGGTCGTTTGCCTCTTCAAAAATTTGTGGGAAGAATATTCAACATCTAGTGAGGCAGCAGCGCTCAGTTTCCAAACGTAAACCACACTTTGATTCATCTATTTAGCAGTATCATTCATTCAGTAGCTGGAGATGATACAGATAACATGTCAAAGGCTATAATTATACTGCTTGTCTATACCACTTATATGCATTTACCATGCATAGTGTGTGTCTATCCAGCATCTATTTAGACTATAACAGGAATTACAGGGTCCGATCTCTGCCTCCTATTAGATACATATCTTTGATCTTCCCCATAGATGTGCAGTACACAGAAAAGGCACTCAGTAAACATTTATGCAGCTGTTCTACATACAGTTCTGGGTTATGAAGTTTCAAGGTCACAGAGCTGTCAGATCCACGGGGACTACAAAAGTATCTAGCTATCCCTTTCCCCCTTTTTACACTGTTGAGTATACTGCAACTTGAAGGGTTTATTTGCTAAAAGTCACAATGCTAATTATTGGCAGAGGTGGACCGGAGCCTACCTGTTGCCACTGTCTTATGACCATTCTTTCTCCTCTATAAGTTCATGACAAAAAACCATATATTCATAGATTCCCAAACTTATTTGATTTGCTGCCCCCTTTTTGGAAAAAATACTCAGCACCTTCCCACTAACTCTACATTCCTCAAGCAAATAAACAGAAAGATGCAGAGAAGAATTTGCATTCTTTTATGTATCTATACATCATTCCAGCACTCCCCTGCCCCCCGAAGGGTGGTACTGCCCATTTTGGGAATCTATGGATGGAGAAGACTGTGAGAGACCATCCAATCCAAAGGTTCTCAGCTTTGGCTATGTATCTGGAGTCACCTGAGGGGGGCCATGCAAGACTATTGAAGCCTGGGGTCCACTCAGAAATTTTGATTTACTTGATTTGGGGCCAGGTCCAGACTGCTGAACTTCTACAAGATGCCTTAGATGATTCTTTATTGGTTTTAGGGAAAGCCAAAAGAATCACTCATCCAACATTCTACTGTCATGTCCACTTGCTCATTTATCCATTGCTCCATTCCTTCATTTTTCATTCTCCTTAAATATTACTTTAGCAAGAGCAACACACATAAAAAGTGTGCACAGTTGTCCTTATTCTATGTGAGGATGATTCAGGCCCTTGGCACACCACAGGCTAAACCTCACTCACAAGCAGGATGAGCCAGCACACCCATGAGGGTTTGCTGCTCCCCGTTTTTCAAGTTTGCCTCGTGCAGGAGCCCTTCCAGAACCCTGCCACCTTTGCATGGAACAGCATACCTGTTGAAGGTGGTGACAGCAAGCCACCAGGGACTTCGTTCCCTTTATTTACTTTTAATTATAATTTTCCTATGTGGCTGTGCCCTCCCTTGAGAGCAGCAGCACCCTGTTAATGGAATTATGTGGTCCGGATACCTTGGATGCCTCTGCATACATGCGCACTGCTCCTCCTGCTTCCAGATAATTGATTTCAGTCTGTTCCCTGACACTCGCCTTCACGGCCCAGGGTGTTATTAGGGCCTTTGTTCCATTTTTTGAGTGACAAAGCCTTTACAAGCCAGCCAAGCAAAGGCAATTGTTGCATCTCTCACTTTTCTTATTAACTAACAGAGAATTGCAGGCAGCTTGCAACCTGCTGAGAGAAATAATAACATAAGCGGCTGCTTGGGAGCAAAGTGGGTCCTTTCAACCACAACAGCCTGGTGAGATTAACAAGGGTCCCTCCCCTCACTCATCCTCCCTCTTCCACCTTCCAGTCCCTCTGACTTTCCCCCATTGCATCTCTGCTTCTGGACAGCAGTTGTGGACAATCAAAGCAACACAGTGGTCCACTGAGAAGAGGAGCCACCAGATTCCTGGTGGGACAGGGTCCCCGCATGGTCAGAGGGCTGCTCTCTGCCTCAGCTCTCTGGGGACTGGAGTTATTGCTTGTCCCAGTGATTACTGCCTATTAGTGTTTGTGTTTCTCCATTTGCTTTTACATATTTTTCAATCAAAAATATTTGCTATGAAATCTATTAGACATACAAAAGAGGAGAGAGAAAATGAACATCAGTGTATCTGCTATCCAGATTCACAAACAAAACATGATGATCCAGCTGAGCCCTTCTTAGATGAGCATCCCTTCTCTCCCACAGGGTTCACTATTTTGAATATGCTGCTTATCACCCCACCCATTGCCACCACATGCATGCGTGTCACTAAACAATAGAAAGTGTCTACATGTTCCTAAACGTATAAGGCTATCATGCTACATATATTTCATTGGACCCATGACTCCCCCATGGATACCTAAGTCTGAAGATGTTCAAGTCCCTTACACAAATTGGCACAGCATTTGCATTTAACCTACACACATCCTCCCATATACTTTAACTTATTTCTAGATTACCGATAATACCTAATACAATATAAATGCTCTTAAAATGTTCAGTACAGATACAATTTTATCTTTTCTCTTTTTGGGGGGTAGGGGTGCTGGGGATAGAACCAGGCCCTTCTGTATGCAAAGCATGTGTTCTACCTTTGCATTTTACCCCAGCCCAATTCTTTTCGTTAATACTTTTGATCCGAGGTGGTGGAATCGTGAATTTGGAGGGCTGATTATAGTTTTTTGTGAATTCAAATGTGTAGGTGAAGCTTCTGTTTTGACCTTCTTCCTCGCCTTTGTGTAATTTTATTTTTTATTTCCCTCTCTCAATAAAAAACTCAGGAATGTCAAGACACCCCTACAGATCCTTTTAGGGTTACAAGAGAAGATGGGGGTCAGAATCCACTGTATGCTACCAGACATAAAGCTATGGTACTTTTCAGTCCCCCCTCCCAGCTCCTGTTGTTTCCTCATGTGGTTGTCACGCCATGAAATTATCCCTCTGTCATTATTTCTGTCGCCATCTCCCACCACCCTGCCCCGGGTTCTTCCTTCTTACCCTCTCTCAATCTCAGGGCCTCCTGGAATTTCTGCAATTCATCCCCTGTCCCCAAAGACTGTAACACAGGCCTTTTGAATGAACGATTACTGGAAGGAATAGAATTGTTAAAGTATAACAATGTTTTCTATGCACCAATGTGTAAAATGTACAATAATAAAGCAGAATGGCACCAAATGAATTATGGTTAAAAAAAAACAAATTGCCATCCTGTCAAATGCTATTAAAACTCAAATCAGTAGGAAGAATAAGAATGTGTGTACAGAGGGAGCTTTTCTTCTTTTGTAAAGCAAATATCAGCCCCTCATAACAGCTGGTTTCAGTGTCTTGAATGAGTAACTGATAAAGGCAAAGAAAGTAGGAGAGTCTCCAGTGAATCATTTTTCACAGTGTCAATGTAATGTGCTACTTTTGTGTGGAGTTCAGATGCGCTCTCCTTTTTGAATGAAGGGCTCGTTGTCTTTCTGCTGGCTTAATGATATTCCATAGGATAGGGCAGATGAGAAAGGGAAAATTAGGAAAATGAAAATAGGAGTGTAGATGGGCTTTCCATGTTCAAAAACTGATTTGTATTCCAAAAGAGGTAGGTTTGAAGGGAAAGCCGCATACTTAGTAAATACCATGTCTTTGCGACTAGAATGAAGGAGTCACCATTTGGGCAGAGAATAGGAGCTCTTTGCTTTCTCCCTTCCTTCTTTCATTACTTTCTTTTTTTTTTTTTTAATGATGAGATGCATGAGACAAAGGAGCCGAGACTTTAGTCCAATGGGATTCTCCTTCCACAGAGGCATCTCAGAATTAAAGTTAGGAATGGAGAAGAAAATTGTATTACTTAGGAGGTAAGAAACACTAATGGTGATTATCACAGAGAATCCCAAAGACTGTGGAAATGCCTCGTCAAGTCTTAGAGGGTTATTTTGTCCTCTAACATTGGTCAGAGAAAAGCATGGCTACTGAAGCCAGAGCAAATTGCAAATGGATTCTCATCCTTCAGTCACTCACAGTGTCTTTCAGTTCATTTAACTCTCTGGGTTTTGTCTTTCATGGGAAGGTAAAATGGCCATGACATTAGGTGAGTATGGAATTAAAAGTGGGGAAAATGATATTATGAAGAGATTTAGCCCAGACATGGTAGTGAATGAATATAATCCCAGTACTTGGAAGACTAACACAGGAGGGTGGCAGGTTTGAGGACAGCCTCAAAAATTTAGCAAGGCTCTCAGCAACTTAGCAATATACTGTTTCCAAATAAAAAAATAAAATAGGACTGGGGGTGTAGCTTGGAGGTAGAATGCTCCTGGGTTCAATCTCCAGAACGACCAGAAACAAACAAGCAAACAAATAAATAAATATTAAATATGACTATGGGTGTAGCTTAGAGATAGAATGACCGTAGGTTCAATCCTCAGTACACGCCCCTCCCCACACGCACAAACAGATTTAGCTCACTTGGCCTACAAGAAATGCATATCATATCTTGGTTGAATGAAAGAGTTTGTTATGAAATCTGTGGATGACCTACTTAATAAATATCTTATTTCTATTTTCTGTTCCCTGACCATAATATTTTACAATAAAGTCTTTAAAGGTGCCTTGGAAACCTTAGGTAAGAAGAAATATAGAACCAGAAATGATTATTAATGTTATCATTGTGCAAAATTGAAAAGAGCAATTTCCTATCACATTTACATATTTATAAGATTTTCTATGTCTTCTAATTACCTCAACGTGCATTGCTTAAAATTTTACAAAACAAAAATAAAAATAAAATCTTTGGGTTAGGCAAGTAATTGTGGTTGTATTATTTCAGCTGGGACTAAATTAATTTCAATGGCCAGCCCCAAATATACAAAAGTTGTTACTTTGGTCTGTGTTTGCATATATAGTGTACAAATACAAGTTTGAGCCAGGAAGACATGAGAGAGCAGAGAAGACTTTTCAGTTTCTGCTTGTTCTTTGTGCAATTCAAGACTGTGTATGATTACAGTGTTAGTTGCAGTTAAGTGCTCTGTTTTCCCTTGGGTTACAAACATCTAAGGGAGGAGGCAGGATAAGGGGATAAAGAGAATTGAAAAGAATTCTCACAAGGCATTGTGAAGCACGTCAGCTGAGGAGTGAGTTATAAATGAATCTGAGGGAGAGACATTTAATTTCCTTACATATAAGCTTGAGGCTGAACAGAAGAATTTACTGGGCATAACTGTACTTACCAGGGGCAGCAAATTTTAACAACTCCTTAGTGTAGGAAAAAATAATCTGAACCATTTGGTAGTAATTATCCCTACCATTTGTTCAGTGTTTTGCAGTCCATCATCCCCTACAATTTCAACATAATTCAGTTTCATAAATATTTGTTGAGCACCCACTAAGTTCCAGGCATGGTGCAGGGCTTGTGAACATAAGGCTCAAAGAAGTCACAGCCCCTACTCTCGAGGGGACACAGTATGAGACATGGGCACACAGCATACATGAATAGGAAGCAATGTACAAATTCTGTCAGAGTGGAAAGCATAAATCACCAGGAGGACATAAAAGAATGGGCAATTAATTCTGCTTGGACTTGCATTTAAATCAATCAGGAATATGTATTTCTATAAGCATTCATTCATTTCATTCATTCATTCATTCATTCATTCATTCAAACAGCAAGTGTGTTTTGATTCCCTGCACTGTGACAGACATTACACTGGTCAAAGAATGTCTCGGATGATACACAATTAGAAACTGAAACAAGTTGAATAATAAATGGAACATATTTAGGCTATGGTCTTCCTCTGGCCATGGAATGAGGGAATTAGTAGGAATTTAACAAAGAGAGGGGAAAAGCATTCTAGACAGATGGAAGGGTATGTGCAAAGTTCACCTGTTAGAGGCAGAAGTCAAGTTACTAGAAGAGAAGGAAAGCTGGCTTACCTGCAGCTCACAGAGCAAGGGGAGATACCATATGTACATTAGTTTGCCAGGGCTCCTGAAATTAGGTGCCACAAACTGAGTGGCCTAGAACAGCAGAAAGTTCTCACAATTCTGAAGACTAGAAGTCTGGGGTCGCAGTGTTGGCTGGTCTGGGTTCCTCTGAGGTTTGGAGGGAGAATCTTTTCCATATCTCTTGTTCAGCTTCTGGTGGTTTTTTGGCAGTCTTTGGTGTTCTGTGGTTGCAGAAACATCATGCTGACCTCTGACTTCCTCCTCACATGGCTTGCTTCCTGTGTGTGTCTGTGTCTAAATCTCCTTTCTTATATAAGAATATCAGTCATACTGGGATAGGGGCTCACCCCACCCCAGTATGATCTCATGTTAATTTAACCAATTATATATGTAACAATCCTATTTCCTAATAAGTTCACATTGTGAGATAGTTGGGTCAGAACTTCAGCATATGAAATTTTAGGTGGGGGAGGGCATATTTCAACACCTAAGAGGCATGAGGCTAGAAACAAGGCTGGCACTTTATGCCTCTGAATTCTTAGAGGGCTGATAGATCATATTAGGGACTTATCTCTTTATCCTACATTTTAAGCAAGGGAATGCAATGGCCAAATTTGCATTTCAGAAATGTGCCCCTACGCTGGGTGTGGTGGTGCACACCTATAATCCCAAGACTTGGGAGGCTGACACAGGAGGATCACAGGGGGTCTATGACCAGCCTCAGAAACTTAGTGAGACCCCAAATCAAAATAAAAAAAATAAGATAGGGCTGGGGGTGTACCTCAGAATAGAATGCCCTTGGGTCCAATCCTCAGTACCACCCTCCCCCCCACATACAAAAGTAAAGAAATGTGTCCCAGCCTCTGCCTTATAAGATTCATTAGGGAAAGGTTGGGTGTGGACAGCCCTGTTGGGGATAATTGCAGTCATCTGCATGACGAATGATGGATTGGCATGTACTGGATGGAGAAAATGGAAATAGAGGAAAATTAATAGGTTGATAGAATGGGGTGGTAAGAAGACAACAGGATAAAGGATGAGAACTAGATAAAGGGTAGGAGTATTTACTGACACAGGGCCAGAGCTGTCAAAAAACATCTTGAATTTTAGTCCTAGTTGTATAGAGTTTAAAGTAACTTTCAAATACCCAGGAGAAAATGTTGAGCATGTTGGAGCTCTCTGGAGCTTGGAATAGAGGACTGGGCTAGAGATACAATTGGGCATTATTGTTCTATGTGTTAATTCATTAACTAAGTTATGTATGTGAACAAAATGTCTTAGGGAGAGGATAGTATAAAGTGGAGAGTGCCTGAGGATGTGATAAGTCTGCAGGAGAATCAGAAGAGTAGTAGCCAGAAAGGTAAGACAAAACAGCCATACAAGTCAAAGGAAGAAGATAGCCATATGAAATATTGAGATGGGGCAGGAGACAGCCATACTGGATTGAATATCATGAAGGCTAGTGAAGCCTTAGCAAGGTGACATGGACAATAGTTATTGTGGTGGAGTGAAAAGTTAGTGAGAGGAGAGGAAGTAGATAAAGTAGTCACAATTCTCCTGAGATAGTCGGTATGAAAGTGAGGTAAGAAATGTGGCTATGGATTGAGAGGGATATGGAGGCAAGGGAAAATTTTTGAATATAGATTGAACACATTTATGTTGATATAAGGAATGGTTATTTATACAAAAGAATGAAGGGGAAGTCAACATTGTTGGGTTCTGGTGAAGTGTGGAGGTGATAAGATCCAAATGAAATAATGAGAGAGATTTAAGCCTGAAGGAGCAATAATTCCTATATTGTATCGGTATGGAGGGAAAAAGCAAGTGTTCACATCTATATATGATGGTAGGCATAAACTCAGAAAGATCTTTAAAAAACTGCTATCATTTTTCCTTAAAAATAGAATCCCCCTTTCCTTATGGCTAACAGGGATTTTTAATAATCTGTTTAATTCCATAACTTTTGAATCAATCAATTTTTTTTTGTGGTACTGGGAATTGAACTCCAGGGCATGCTACCTCTGAGCAATACCCCCAGCCATATTTTACTTTTTATTTTGAAACAGGATCTTACTAAGTTGCTGAGGGCCCTTCTACATTGCTGAGGCTGGCCTCACACCTGCAATCCTCTTCTTTCAGCCTTCCAAGTACTGGGATTAGAGTTGTGGGCTACCACACCTGGTTCAATCAATTTCTTTTAAAAAATTATGCCAGTCTAATTTGATGTTATAATTTTGTGTTTTATTCAATGTCCTCTTCCCCCCAAATAATTCAGATTTGGGATTGAATGGCTTGGAGAGTATTTCTGGCTGTGGATATGTTCTGCTCACTTACTCTTTAAACCTTTCTATCTTCCTTGGATAGATTATATCTGTTACAGTCAGCATTCTTGCAGTTATAATCTAAAAGATTGAACATGTAACTTAAAGGAAAGAAGATTAATTTTCTTACAGTTTTGGGTTCAGACTATGTGAGGCCAGGGACAGGGGATCTCAGGACATGGTGGCAGGAAGTGGAGAGAGGGAGAGCAAATGGGCTGTGCTAACATGATGGAGGGCAAAAGCAAGAGAGCAGGGTGAAGAGGAACCATATATAATCTCCAAGGCCACACCTCCAGGGATCCACACCCTCCAGCGACACCCTACTGGCCTGGGCCACCAATTCATTGTAATGGAATTACAACCCTCATGACTCAATTACATAAGCTCCAAACGTTAATAAATGAGCTCTTTAGGGGACATTTTTTATCTAACTATAACAATGTCCATGCAAAGAAAAAAGGAGACAGAAAAAGATAGTCTCCCAAAAAAGAATAGGGTGCACTATAAATTGTGGGATTTTGTTTGTTTTTTGTTTTCAGTGCTGGGGATAGAACCAGGGCCTTGGGCATGCTAGGCAAGTGCTCTATTAGTGAACAGCATTCCCAACTCTAAGTTCTTAACCTCTGACCTAGCTTATCTGCAGCCTCAGGGAGAGAAGCAGAGACTCCAATCACTTGCTAGCAGAATCTCAAACTCAGGGAAGTGCTTTCATTAAGAACCAGGGATCAATTACTTCTTCCAGCTAACCCTCAGCTGGTAGCAGCTCACTACTCTTTTTGGATGCTCTATATATTTTACCCCAGTGTGCTGAGGTCCACAGTAAGCGCAACCCCACAATCTCCTGCTCCCACTGCTTTCTGGCCTACAGGCTTTGTTGGATAATCATGTGTGAGTCTCCAGGACCACTGGAGACTCCAGGGAACCATTCATGCTCTCCTGCTCTTACCATATACCATTCCATTTCTTCTAAGTGCTCATCTCCTCACTTTGATAATGCAAGTCAGGTCCTAGGCTTTACAGCTCAACAAACTATTAACTGGCTGACAACTATTAAGATTCACTTTATTGTTACAGACAGCCACCAGCTTCCTGAGCACTTCATGCTGCAATCTCCTCAAGTTCAGATGGAGAAGTAGAGAGACAGTTCCTCTCCTTTCCCCTCTGTCTCACAAAAAACACTTTCCTCAAAGATGAGGCTTCAGCTCCTGCCCAGTCTTCCCCATGTGGTCATGACAGAGGGTTTGTAGAGCAGACACCTTCCAGACAGTCTCTGCAGGAGGTAATTGGAAGCACAATAGCCATTTCTCTGAACTGAGAATGTGGGGAGGGGTTGTCAGTGGTTGATAAAACTGGAAAGATCAAGAAATATCTACTTAGCACTCTATCCTATCTTGTTACATGGGTGTGGTAGCAGAAAACTGAGGATAGGAGAAAGCCATAGTTGAAATGCAAGTAGGACAGGCAACAGAGAAAGATTCTCCACTATTAATGAGACATTAGAGGTTAGTAATGATGAATCAGTACAGAGATAAAACTACCCTATGGTGTGACATTCGCCAACCATGTTTGACTGCTCAGAAGTGAATATGTATAAAACTTTTATTTGGATTCCTACTTAGTATTAAAATTCAAAAACAACAAAATGAGACATAAGGAACAAGGTGAGTTGAGAGAGTAGCTAGACATTGACAAGAAGGGCCATGGGATCCAAATGATTTAGGAGAAAAATGTGGAAAGAGGGGATACTGATTTGGAGGAAAAATGGGGGGAAAGAGTATTTGTGGTCTGACCTATCAAACCATTTGAAGAATGTTTCCAGTGGAAGTTGTTGAAAAAACCTGTTAGTGAAGATGTCATAGCAAGAAAGTTGAAAATTAAGTCAATAATTTTAAAAACAGAGCAATTATAGATTATGACAAGGGTTGTGATCTCTATGGAAGTAGATCCTTGAGATAGAAGAATAGAGGGTCATTCAAAGTTAGGAGGTTAAATATGGAGAAGCCAGAGTTTGGGATAAGTTATGTGAGTTCCAAGGTCTTTGATGAACAGGGAATTGACAAGGAGGTTCCAAGATGCAACAAGGAGAGCTAGAAGCGGAATTGACAAATGGCAGGGGCCTCAAGAAGCAATTTTAACAGGAGAGTGAACGAGTGTGGAAAGGCCAGCAATAATCAGGAAGGACACATCCACACCTCCTCCAGACTCTGAGGCAGGTGTCAAGAGTGTGAGAATATAAAGCTCAGGTTGCAAAGAGAGCAGTGTCCTCAGCAGATATACAAGTTTAGACAGTCACTAAGTCAAGGAGTCGGTCATAACATCCTGGAAAATTTATGGAGGAAATATTCTGGATGGCACTGGGGAAGGCAAGATGTATGAGAGAAGCATAGGAGATAGAGGAGCAGAAGCCAGCAGTGGGAGGGGTGGCAAGGGACGGATCTCTTCATTTTGATATTGACGGCAATAGAAAGGGACAAGAACCAGGGTGGTTACTCTATAAGCCTCAGTAGTCTCAAGAATTTAGGAAGAACATAGGAAGATGTGTGCTGAGCCCAAATAGCCAGAGAGTTGTCTTTCTAGGGCTCTTGTCATGTGAGATTCCATCTCTGCCTTTAAAAGTAGTGTGGTTGCAAACCTAGTTTCTATACCCACCCAGCACGGGGTTGTGGCATTTCAAGTAGCCTGTGTTCAGATGAGGTCTGAGAATCTCTGCCTCTCTAGTTCATAACTAGAAATAGTAGCTTCCAGGAAGTGCTTTCATTCATGCATGCATGCATGCATGCATGCATACATACATCTATTATTTCCTTTATTCATTCATCAGACATTTTTTTCAAATATTAAATCAATTGTTTATACCTGGTATATACTCCACACAGTTAACATAATTATTCTCTTTATATCCTTCTGAAATCAATTTGCTAATACTTTGTTAAGGATATTTTATCTCTGTATTCATAAGGATATTTGTCTGTAGCTTTCTTTTTTTTTTAATTGGTGCATTGTAATCATACAACTTGATGGGTTTCAGGGTGGTAGAAGTATACATACACACATCAGTCAATTATCTCTCCTCCAATTCCCACCCCCATTCCCTCCCCCTTCCCTCTTTCTCATGCTCAGCATATTAGTTGAGTTTGGTATATTTGCATATGTACATCCTGTGCTTTAGGGTGTTTCCCTCTTCCCCCTTCCCATTCCCCCCAGTTAGTTCTCCTTCTTTGCTCACCTGAGGTTTTCTCCATCTTTGCATCAGACATTTTTGAATGCCTACTTTGTACCCAACTCTCGTTATATATTGATGAATGAAAGATACCATTTCTGCCTTCATAGCAGGCTACTCAAGATAGAAAAAACAGATAGCAAACAAAACCAACAAAAATAAATTAATTACATGTTAGAAAAGTGTTTTAACGATAAAAAAGTAACATGCCGTGATACAAAATTAAAGAAGAGACACATTTATATATACACTTTGGGTGTGTAAAACCAGATATTCATAAGAATCAAGTGGATCTGGCCATGCAAAGGGTTGAGGACCCAGAGCTTTGGCAGATGAGGGGCCATCATGGGGCTCATGAAGTTCTTAACAAGAGGTCACTGTGACTATATTTGGAGAAAAAACTATAGAAGAGGAAATAAGGAGGTGTGAGTTTCTCAGGTGTTTGGAAGTCATTTATGTTAGTTTCTGTGTGTCCCATTGCTGTTTAAAGCAACCTTCACGTCATTTTGTCCTTTGTGGGCCCATTTTCAATGGTGATGTTTTCTCCAAATCTTAAACCTTGGAGCCACACCACTTCCTTCTTTCACTCTCCTCCTCAGTGATTATGCAGCATAACCAAGACAAGAAAGTCAGCTAAGAGAGAAAACACAAATCTTTTTCACATTGAATGGTTATCTTGAAGCACAAGGTACATACAAGTAGGTAAATTACAAATATCTGGTGTCATTACTTAATTTAGCACGTCACATTCTAACAAAATGATCAAATTTTATGGACAGTTACCTCTTTAATTTCTAAGTCTGTCCTTTTTCTACTCTTAAGACTATGCTTCTCTGTACTTTAAGTGCTCCCCTGCCAGCATTGGGTGATAATATTTCCCAGGTCTCCCATCCCCAGATATTGGCAGATAAACCAGTTTCCTGATGGAAGAAATCTTTCTGTGTCTTCTCCTTACATTTTTGCATTTTCTTGGCAGTATTGCAAAATGACAAGGCTCTTGACTCTAGAGTCAAATTACCTGAGTTTAAATATCTAGTTTAACACCGAAGTATCTGACCTTGAAAGTTCATACACTTTCTATGCCTCATTTTCCTCATCTGCAAGATGAAGGGAATATAAGCAGCTACCACACAGGCCTATTTTAGGTCTATGAAATGATTCAGACAACACACTTATCATAACTTTGTCACAATGCATAGAAAGTGCAATATGTCTGCTGTTATGATTGTTTGCTCTATTATCACTACCATGACTATCACCATCACCATCATCATCACCACTACCACCAGTATCGTCACCACCATCACCATCACAACTTCTACCACCTCTATCATTGCCACCATCACCACCACCTCTAGTACCATCACCACCAACAACAACACCATCATAACCTCTATCAACTCCGCCATCATGACCACCACCACTACCATTATCACCACCACATCACCATCATCATCATCACCACCTTCATTGCCAACACTGCCACCATCACCACTATCACTACTATCACCACCACCACCACCAATCACCACCATTACAACCTCTACTATCTCCATCATCGCCGCCATCACCACCCCCACTGCCACCATCACCACTATCACCATCACCATAGAAAGTGCAAAATATATGTGCACATCACCATCACCACCACCACAACCTCCACTACCTTCATCATCACCACCATCACTACCCCTGTCACCCCCATCACCACTATCACCACTGTTACCACCACCATTACAACCTCCACCATGTCCATCATCGCCACTACCACCACCACCAACAGCACTACTAATACTATCTGATTATAATTACCATCTTTTCCTTCCATGTTTTACCTTTACACACTAGATCAATAAGTACAACTTTTACTACTATTTCCTTTTATTCTCCTGTTCATCTCACTAATAGAGTCTGTATTACACTTTTAGAATATTAGAATATCTATAACCTACTTTTATACTCTTTATTCAATGCAATTTATCATAAGAAAGTTATAATCGGCAAAATAAAAGTTCTTTTTAGCTTCATGACTATCACCCCACCATGACCACATTTGTCTTTGTCTCTCTGTTTCTGTCTCCCACCTCTCTCCCTCTCTCTCTCTCTCCCCCACACACACATACACACACAGACTTGCTCACCTTCACACACACACACACACACACACACGTGCGCACACACACTTATATCCAAGTTCAAGGTCATGCAATCTCCTTAATCACCTCATTTTCAAAGTCTAAATCTGGTGATAAATTCTAGAGTACTGATCTTCCCTATCATTTCAGAGAAAACCTTCTCCTATTGGGGACTCACTTTTTAATTAAAATTAATAGCTTCCAAGACCTTGAAAAGCTCCTTTTAATATCTATGCCTATGCAAACTTAATAAGGAACTAATTTTTTATGGTTTTCTATTGCTTACAAAGCATAGGAATGGAATTGATCTCCTTTAAAGGCCTGGTGTGGCCATGGAGAAGCTCTAGTGTCCCATTTTACTTATAAACAAACTCTGTCATGAAATTAGATGAAGTATCCAAGCCCAAGTCCCTGTAGCCAGAAAATGGCCAAATTACTCTGCCCCTCAGCCTGTTCCTTGCTAGCACCCCAGGCCCAATTGAATGCTCACAGGAGTCCAAGTCTCTGTCTGCAGACTTCCTCATGCATCTAGGAGGACTCCACACAGTCTGGACAGGACTTATTAAAGCCTTCCCACACTTAAATCTGTAAATGTGTAAAATCACCATACTGGACCTTAAAGATCAAATTCATTCCTATGCTTTGTAAGCAATAGCCAACTGGAACAATGTATTCATTTATTAATTTGGTTTAGATGTAGGCAGGAAAAGCCCTTCTTCCACGCCTTGGAAGCTAGTTCTTTCAGGTGAGTCCCCTATTCAGAGGACCTTACAGCTGATGTTATTTGCTAATAACTTTCTCTAGAGAAGTCCCTCCTTAAATTCCTGAGAAGAAGAACATGCTGGAGCTGTGCCAATGTGAATGATTTTAGGTAAAAACTAGATAGCAAATACCCTGGCTCTAGACCGAAATAAATGACTTAATTTTACTTGACTACTTTCAGCTCAGTGTTCAGATTTTTTCTCGGGGTATATAAGAGCCCTTTGAATATTTTTGAAGGCATAAAGGATCCCAAAATTAATCTACCTTCTGAAGGTATGGCGTGAGACCTGATTTCCTAGTCCATACATACACATGTGAAAAGACAGGATTAGTCGATTCTCCTATGAAGGAAGATTTTTCTGCCTACAGACGGGTGAACAAAAGGAAAGCACTTTGTTCCACAATCCCAAACCACCCATCAAAACAAGCCACACACACTCAAACACCGGCATAAACACTCAGGTCAAATTCTGGATGTTAGAGGAGGAAAAAAGCACGGAGGTGATATGTATGCAGGAGGCATCATCTTCTCACTCCTGGTTCAGAGTTATGTTTTCACTTGCTAACTCAGTGTCGGCATCTGAGAGATGAAATTCAGTCTCACCAGCTGGGGGACTGAGCATGTGATGTTTGGCAAAGCAATCATTACAAAGGAACTTCACTTCTAAGGAAAAAACTATGGATACCCAGAGGAGGCTTTGACCTGCATATTTGTTCTTTGATGGTAAAAAGGAATCGTGATTCTATAGACTCACTAGCAGCCAAGACCTTACACCGAACTGTATTTTTAATTCCAATACAGGACAAATTTTGTTGTGATAAATCCCAGTAGCCTCTGAAAATTAGTCTTGACTTCGCCCTCACCTTAGATATGAGGGAGTTTAGTGCTTAGTGCAGGGTGACTCGGAACAAGATTTGACATCAAAGTTCTGGGTCTATCACTTACTAATTCAGATGAGCTACTAAGACTTTTTAAGCCTCAGCTTCCTTGACTCCAAAGTAAAGAAAATAGTGCTAACTCAGGGTTACTTTGGGGATCAATAGAGGGAATTTGTATGTATGTATGTATCTACACACATTATCTGTGAATGCGTGCTCATAAACACACCAACACATACCTTAAAATGCATAACACAAGAACCATCTGAGAACTAACTTCTATCTAAATGATAAACTCATTTTAAAATTTAATTTGGTGTACTCTGTTGTAGGGTATTTGTTGTAATGAGATTTTTTCCTTTAGTAATTATGAACTAATTTGATATTGCTCATAAGGCAAACAAAATACTTACAAGAAGACTGTATTCAAGTTGTAGTCAACACCCATAAAATAAAGTTTTTCTGTATGATAGTACCTAGCTCAGAAGATATTAAGCTCACAAAATTTGTCCTATTGGCTGAATTTTGAACAGAAGTTTATCAAGATAATTCCTTCCAAATGTATTAGATTCTACCTGTTTACATGTTTTCCTTAGATATGATTCTTTGATTTAATTTAATTTATTTTTTTGGTACTGGGGATTGAACTCAGGGGCATTCTACCTCTGAGCTACACCCGAGCACTTTTTGTTTTTTATTTTGAAACCGGATATCACTAAGTTGCTTGAGGGTCTCACTAAATTGCTGAGGCTGGCCGTGAACCTGTGATCCTCCTATCTCAGCCTCCCAAGTCCTGGGATTACAGGCTTCCTTCTTGATTCTTGTATTATGAAATTGTGGCACAGTGGAAAGACGTAGGTTTTATCATCACAAAGGCCTGAGTTTGACCACTGGTGCTAACATTTCCACTGTGTATCAGTGTAATTCCTTCATTTCTTATTTTTATTGTTGCTGCCAATGACTAATGCTGGCTGGCACTTAGCATGCTCCAGGAAATGTGCTAAATGCTTAACACACACTATCTCATTTAATCTCCAGCATATCCAATGAAGTAGATACTAATTTTATCACTATTTTACAGGAAAGGAAACTAAAGCACAGAGAGGTTTATATGACTTCCCCAAGTTCACACAGCTGGTAAGTGGCATGGGAATATTTTGGGCCCAGTGGATCCCAGACTCATGATGCTAACTATAGAAGAGGGTCTTAAAGTGCCATTGTACTTTATGATCACAACTTCAGCCACCGCCAGCACTGCCTAGCTACTGTGTCTACCTCCAAGAGCCAGCTACAGCCAAGTACTTCACTTGGTGCTTCAAATATTATACTTCATTTTTGATCCTTAGATCAATTTCAGAAATAGATATAATTTTTGTTTTTATAGGTGATAAAAATGAGAGTTAATATGTCATTGCAAAAATACTTGCCCAAGTGGATCTCAAATTCAAGGACAGCCTCAGCAAGTAGTGAGAATCTCATCAACCTAGTGAGACCCCGTTTCAAAATAAAAATAAAATAGGGCTGTGAGTGTAGCTTAGAGGTAGAATGACCCTGGGTTAAATCCCAGCACATAAATAAATAAATAAATGTCAGAAGGTAGTTGCCAAGGCTAAGTGACGTGATGCCTTTGTCTATGTGGGGGGTACTGGAGATTGAACCCAGGGGCATGCTACCTCTGAGCTATACCTCCAGCCCTATTTCATTTTTTATTTTGAAACAGGGTTTTGCAAAGCTGCTAAGGGCCTAACTACTTAGCTGAGGCTGGCCTTGAATGTGCAATCCTCATGTCTCAGCCTCCTAAGTACTGGGATCACAGGCATGCACCACCATGCCCAGTTTCTGATGTCTTTTAAAATAGCATTCAGTGACATGAACACATAGTTGGTTCTTGGTTGGTTCTCTCCCCCACTGTGCCATCTTTTCCATTAACCCCTGTGTCCTTGAGGAAAAGGCTCTGTCTTCTTTCTCCTAGGGAGGTAGTAGAGTCCAGTGGTTAAAGATAAGGTGGTGAATCATTCCAGGGCACAGACTCTGCTCTACAAAATGGGCAACTTCCATTTTCTTCCCATAACATCCCAATTTCTGTTTCCAGACTCCATTTTTCCCCTAAAGAACGCTTCACCTAATTATTTCCAAAACTTTTTCTCAGGAGTTTTACCAGTTCTGTTGTTCCTTTCACTACTCTATTGTTGCCTCCATTTCTAGGTGGGATTCATCCCCAAGTTCTGGAAAGTTTATATGGCCTCATGGCATGAGGGTAGGGTAGAGATAGGAAAAATAGGTGGTATGTGGATGGTCTCCTTTTTAATCCTGATATTCTCTGTTCATGGGTTTCTGGTCTCCTTTAGCCTCCATTTAATCTCAAACTATGTCTCTGCCTGTCTTAGTCAGCATTCTCATAGCTATAATCTATAGTACTGACCATACAACTTAGAGAAAGGAAGATTTATTTGCTCACGGTTTTCCTTGGGGTTTTGGGGGATCAGACCATGTGAGGGATGGTGGGTCTCAGGACCATGGTGGCAGGAAGCAGAGAGAGGAAGAGCACAAGGTTTTGCTCCTCACATCATGGAAGCCAGAAGCAGAAGAGAGAGCAAGGGGAGGAGGAACCATATATAATCCTCAAGGCTGCATCCCCAGGGACCCACCTTCTCCAGCCACACCCTACTAGCCCAGGCCACCACCCAGATAAGTCCATTACGGTGGATTCTTCCACTGCTGAGATTACAACTAAGCCCTGCTTTTAACATTGTCACCCTGTTTCCGTGAGGGCTGGGGGGCATTCCATTTTCAAACTATTACATTGACTTTGTGCTGCTTAGAGTCAGGGGCTCAGAGACCACCATACTCATGTTCCTTTAGCAACTTTTGGCAATTCCTTATTACTCTATATTTTCCTCCCTTATTATTCTATATTTTCTCACTATCTACTCTTTTCTATGTCTCTGGGATTGTTGAGACAATTCCAGTGTTTCTGCATTTAACTAATTACTTATTCATCTTTCATTCAGCCAACAACTGCTTATTGAATCATTACCATGTGATGTGGCGGGCACTGTGCCCAGAGTTGCAGCTCTGAACACTTAGGATGAAGTCTGACTGCATGGACCTTCCATTCTGGCCCCAATTACTATCACCAACATTTTCACAACTTACTTGGCTGTTTGTGAGCTAAGCGTCTGTGTGTATTCATTGATTTCATCTTCACAGCAAGACAGCAGGGCAAGTGGCATTATTATCTGTACATTACATATGAGGAATCTGAGAAACAGGGAGATTATACCACTAAACATAAGTCACACAGCTACCTATTACTGGAGAGAAGATCCAAACCTGGATCTTGTAGCCCATGATCTTAATTATCCTGCTATACTGCCTTGCATTGGACATAAAGGATAAAAATACTTGCTTCTGTATGATCTAACAAGTACAGGGAGTTGATGTTCATTATTGGTGGGTATCAGGCAGCTGCATTCTTTGGAGAGAAGTTCATTGTATTCATGGCCATTACTTCATTCAACAAACATCTTTTTCATTTTTGCTATGTGTTCATTATTGTTTTCAGTGCTGAAGAATAGGAATACAGCAGCAAAGAAGATCTCCAAAATCTCTGCACTCACATGACTTACAACGTGGAGATTAGATGTATTATAAGCAGAGTAGACAATGTTAGGAGATGGTTGATAGCTGTTATTTTTTTAATCACTTAGACTCAACATATGTCTTTGGTATAGAATATAGATACAGAGCCATTTCTGTTTTCTTACAGTGATGAGTGCAAAGTTTAATGTTCCACTCAAACTATTCAAAATGGCTAATTAAGACTGCTAGCTCCATGTATGTATGTGTACCTTGCAAGCTATGAAAGTACACTTATGCCACCTAAAATGTTGCTGGGGACTGATTTTTAAGCTCTCTGGTCTGAGCAATAAGGATATTAACACTACATATAAATGAAAAAAAAAACCTTGCCTCTAGAGTGTATAAACAACTCCTTCAACTCAAAAATAAACAGACAGACATCTGAAGGTAGGGGGAAAAGGAGACTTGAAGAAGAAAACAGACCAAATAATATTATGTTCATATATGAAAGTATCACTACCAGTCTTACTAGCCTGTACAGGGAGGAAGGAAGTTGATAGTGGGATGGGTTAGGAGGGAAACACACCAAGAAATGTGTGCATATACAAAAATATCACTTTGACTCTCACTATGATGTATAATTATATTATACCAATAAAATTCTAACAGAAGAGAAATGAATAAAAGAGTTAAACAGGCACTTCACAAAATATCCCCAAATCTGCAAAGGACTTCAATCTCACTAATCATTAGGTAAATGCAAGTTAAAATAACAATGATCTATTATTTTAGATCTATCAAAGCAGCTAAAATGTAAAAGACTGATAATACCAAGTGCTGGTGAGGAACTCAAACTCTCATACCTTGCTTCTGGGAGTCTAAATTTGTGAAAACATTTTGGAAAATTGTTTAGAACTATTAATTACAGAATCCCTCTTAAATTCTTGCAGCATAGATACTCTAAGCATATATATATATATATATATATATATATATATATGCATCAAAAGATACTTTACAAAAATGTTCATAGTTGCAGTATTTGTTTTAGCCCCAAACTAGAAGCAATACAATTGTGAACAATCGAATGGAAATCTGAAATAGGACATACTCATCCAATCATATATTATAAAACACTAAAACTAATATATGTAGCCAACATGAATGAATTTCATAAATATCATGTTGAGCAAAAGAAGCCAGATACTAAAGAACTCGCAATAAGTGATTCCTTTTATGTAGAATATAAACACAGGCAAAACTAACCTATATACAGAAGACAGGATAGTGTTATTTTAGAGAATGGAGACAGAGAGAGGGCAAAGAGGGGTGTCTTCTCAGTGCAGGTAATCCATTTCTTCATCTGGGGGTAGTAATGCAATTGTGTTCACCGTGTAAGTATTGATCAAGCTGTATACTTACAATGTGCTTATTTTTTTCTATATGTACAGTATATTCAGTACAACTGTTCTTAAAAGTAATTAGGCAATTTATCATCTCACCTTTCCTGGTTATTTCTCTTTTTCCAAGGATTTTCATGGAATTCTAATTCTGTTAAACTAGTTTGACAGCTTCTTCAGGGCAAAATTCTTGCTTCTTATCTTGTAAACATCCCTTAAATTTCTTTTGAATCTCTCTCGGAAATGAACTAGAAGATTTGTTAAGAAAATTCTCATTTTGTATGCCCTCACACGGCACAATGCCTGGACCACAGTGTACATACAATGAATGCTTGATGTACGGACAAAAGGGTGAATCAATGTTTTCTAAATCACATTAATAATTTTTAGTATCTATAATAGTGTGCAATTTATCTGAGCTGGAAATTCAAAATCACTTACATTGGTTTTGCAATGAGCATATTCTCTGGTTTTCTACATCTTGTGAGTGGTTAGATCTTCATTGAGTTGCTGTAGAAGTACATTATCCAATAAAGGATGCTTTACTTTAAATATGTGAAAAATGTTTTCAATCCTCAGGGGATTATTAATTACTGGTTTACTAATTACTCTGGAACTGTTTTTTTTAAAAAAAGAAGTCTAGACAGTTGTTTGAACAAATTCTTATTTAAGTGAGTAATTAGTTGGATCAAAATAATTGACTAAATTAAGAAATTCTTTAATAGACATTATCTAGGTGTCAGTTTGATTTTGCTGCTGGTGATGTGTAACAAATCCATTGCCTGATTAGTAATAAATCTGTCACTCCTGAAGGGGTCTTTTCTAAAACAAAAGGAAAGTCTCTCTTCTGAGGCCTGAAGAGAAACCAAGTATTCCCTACATGAAGCTGTGGACTGTTTCGTATTTTGTCTTTAAACTTAAGACAAGAGTTATTGACAAAACTCAAGACAAGAGTCTAGGTGTGAAAGAAAAAAAAATATATATACTTTATATATATATATATATTCTAATATATATGTACTTTCTAATATGTTAGGTTATTATTAGATATTTAGATATGATAACTATTATATATTATTGGATTATTGACAAAACTCAAGGTACAAAAGAAATTATATATGTATATATAAAAGTATACATATATATTTATATACATGTGTGTGTATAAAACTGGTGGGAGAGCCAGGCATGGTGGCGCACGCTTGTAATCCCAGTATTTGGGAGGCTGAGACTGGAGGATCCGGTTTGCAGCCAGCCTCAGCTACTTAGTGAAGCCCTCCACAACTTAGTGGGACCCTGTTTCAAAATAAAGAATAAAAACTAGGTCTGGGGGTGTAGCTCAGAGGTAAAATGCCCCTGAGTTCAATCACCAGTATCTCACAAAAAATAAAATAAAATAAAACTGGTGGGAAAGGAATATATTTGTCACTATCAAGATCAATGTAGGGGGAACCACATCGTAGATAAGAATTTCTACACAGGCCTCTACCAAGTTCACCTCCTTTTCAAGATCAATTAAAAAAGCACCTCCTCTGCCATGCTTTCTTTTTTTTTTTTTTTTTTTTTTTTTTTTTTTTTTTTTTTT
>PVJS01000472.1:34233-128979 GCA_004027185.1 Glis glis | reverse complement strand
GTAGGTGGACGGGTGGGTGGATGGATGGGTGAGTGGGTGGATGGATGGGTAGATGGATGGATGGGTGGGTGGATGGATGGATGGATGGATGGATAGATGGATGGATGGGTAAGTTGGATGGGTAGGTAGGTGGATGAATGGACAGATGCGTGAGTGGGTGGGTGGGTGAATGGGTAGATGAGTAAGTAGGTAGATGATTAGGGTGATGGAGAGGTAGGTGGACGGGTGGGTGGATGGATGAGTGAGTGGGTGGGTGGATAGGTGGATGGATGGGTAGGTGGATGAGTAGACAGATGGGTGAGTGGGTGGGTAGATAGGCAGATGGGTAGATACAGAATGAATCAGAATCCCTGCCTCTTAAAATTCACTGAAAAAAATCAGCCTCTTTCTGGTTCTTTTCAAAAGCCAGCATCAGCAAGGGACATCTAAAAGCAGAGAAACCTATAAATTCAATTTTTAAAAAGGCCAGAGTCTCAGAGCCCAGGCAAGTTTCATTTTAGCTATTCACGTGGTCACAATTTAAGATTTTATGAGTAGCTTCCACATCGGTCTCTCCATCTTGTGACACTCAGACCCCATGACTGAGGACTAGAAAGAAAGTGCATTCTTAAGAAAACCATCAACCTCAAAGAGTGACCTTTCAGACACAACGACTTATAAGAGAAGAAATAAATGCTGCAATGAAAAGAATAAGATTTCTTTCTTTCATTCTTTACCAGCCGCCTTTATTCCTAGCTGGAATATCTTTGAGGTACCTTTTATTCCTCCATTGTCTAGGCCTTCCCTCTGCAAGCTGTAGAAAAGGGAATCCTCCAGGACAGACACTTCTGAGCAGGTGGGGGAGATGGGAGGACTCCTGGTGGCTGCTGTCAACTCCTGCCCTAACCTTTTCCATTCCTGCTGTTCCTAATTAGCAGGTGGGGCCTGCTGGCTTCTCACTAGCTTCTTCTCACTGGCTTCTTCCTAGTTAATGAGCAGAAAGCAGTCCATATCCTGGAAGCACTGTCCATCATGTGCTAGGGATATTGGGTCCAGACCTGTATACATGAGCACCTTGGCAGGTTAGCATATTCTCTTGCTTGCCCTATGGACGGATGCTTGCAGAACTGATGCAGTTGGGCCTCTAGGACAGAGGGGTAAAGAGTTCAATTAAGGATTCCCAGGTCAGCAGTCTGTTCCACAATCCTGAGCAGCTCTCACCTCTGACCCCTGACTCTACCCTGAGCAGACACCGAACCCACTGAATGCTGCTTTTGACTTTGTCATAAACTATAAGCTCATCTGTACTAGTCAGCTTCCTGTTACTATAATAAATACCTGGGATAAAACAAGTTAAAAAGAGAAAAGTTTTATTTTGGCTCATCGTTTTGGAGATTCCAGTCCATGATCAATTTGTCCCATTGCTTTTAAGCTTTTAGTGGGGAAGGGAGCAGCACATGTCATGGTGGGGAGCGTGCGGTAGAACAAAGCCATTCACCTCATGGCTGGGTTACAAAAGAGAATAAGGAAGAGACCAGGTTCCCACAGTCCCCTTCAAGGGCTCAACCCCAATGACCTAAAAACTCCCACTAGGTCCCGCCTCTTAATGTTTCTAACTCTTCCAAACAGTACCAACCTGGGGGCTCAGCTTTGAACACATGGATTTTGGGGGACATTTAAGATCTGGCTTTAACCCCATACCCTGGCAGGAGTCAGTGCGCTGTCCTGGTTTGAGGCAGTGAGCTCGTGATGGTTGAGGTGTGCCTAATGTCCTGACTACCCAAGAGGGCACTCAGGGGATGAGGCTCTTCCTCCATACAGACAGTACAGGACGCTAGAACTATGAAGGACCCAGTGAGCCCACAGAGGGTGTCTTGTTTGAGGATGTGAACTTCCTTGTTGGAGGTCTACTCCTGTCGGGCATGACATTCCAAAGGCTTAGAGATTACTCCCTAGAAGCCCAGGGCAGAGATTAGCCCTTTCATTGGGCAAAGTTAAATTCTTTACTACACAACATCCAAGTGGCGATATCAGGTAAGGAGTTGGATGAATGAATCTAAGCTCAATGGAAATGTACAAGCTAGAGCTAACATGTTTGGGAGTCTAAAACATAGCTATATATTCAAAGTCAGGGGTAAACAGAGGAGGTTCGAGAGACAGGACAAAACCCAGGTACTCCATCAGTTAAAGCAGGCATCCTAGCCGGGCGTGGTGGTGCACGCCTGTAATCCCAGTACTTGGGAGGCTGAAACAGGAGGATCTCAGGTTCAAGACCAGCCTCAGCAACTTAGCAAAACCTTGTTTCATAATAGAAAAATAAAAAAAAGTGCTGGGGTTAGAGCTCAGAGGTAGAATGCCCCTGGGTTCAATTCCCAGTACCAAAAAGAAGGCTAAAAACAAACAAACAAATAAACAAACAAACAAACAAGCAGGCATCCAGAGATCTTGGATCAGAAAAGAATGAGTGTATTGGTCAATGAAGTAGGAGAAAGCCAGACACTCTTAGTTTTTGATGTATATGTCTTTATGGTGCACATACGAGTGGGTTAAAGGTGTCAGAATCATAAATACAACAGAGTCTGAAAGGAAGAATAATGACTGGTATTTAATGGAGTGATTAATGTGTATGAAGACATGTTTGCATTGTGCTCAAAACTTCAGGAGTTATCTTTTCAAGTCTTCACTTTATAAAAATGACTCACATCTAACGAGTGCTTACTATGAGTTAGGGCTGGTGCTCACATCATGTACAAAACTCCATGCAGCCTCTTCTCTATTAAATTCTCTGCATCACAGAAGAGGCATTGTCTTGGGAGGCTAATGAAACTGGACCAAGGCCAAACTAGACTCACTCCATGTTTGAGTCCAGAGCTCTTGGTGATCGCTAGACGACACTGCTGCTCTATGGGACTGGGGACTGAGAGAGGAACAAGTGTTTTAGTGATGGGAAGAAGCACTTATTGTAAGGTTCCATTTGGAGGCAAATGTAGTGCTGCTCTGTGCAGCAGTAGAGGGCAGAGCCAGGACCCTGGTGGGGGCTACTGAGAAGACGATTTCACTTGACACGGGGGAGCTTTGCTGGTGCTTAGGGATCTCTGAGGTGGGTGCAGGCAGTGGGGTTCCTGGTCACAGAGGTGTGCAGGCCGAGGCTGGTCAGCCATGGTCAGAGAGGCCTGGACTGTGTCCTCTTTCCAGTTCACCCTGCGGCTCCTCATGTGTCACATGCTACTCCTGGGGCCAAGCTCTTTTTCCTCTGTGCTTTCTGGGCCATTAAGTGTAATCCAAATACCATAATCTCCCCTTGCACTCCTGCCCATCCCCCGTGTTTTCTTCCTGTGTCTTTAGCTTTCTTAAATGGAAATCAGCCACCAGTAAGTGGTAATATGGTGCATGCCACAAGCTGTTGCTATGTAGGGCTGCTCTGGGTACTAACTATGTGTTGGCGGTGGGGATGGCATATCCCAACAGCCCAGTCAGTGTTAGTCTTCACTAGGAGGTGGGGAAACATTAGAAACGTGAAGCTGCAGAGCCAGATTCAAGCTCCAGTTGATCTGGCCCCAGATTTTGTCCACTTAGCCCCCATGTGTGACTCTCAGCCGATCCCAGCACTGCGTTATTTGAGGTTGTCCAGGCAAAGGTGCAAGTTGTTTTGTCGACCTTACAGATCACTTACGAGATTTCCATATTTCTTCCCATAAACCATCAGAAATAAATGACTAGGTGTTGATGTTACCCAATATCAGAAATGTTAGCTGAGGAATAACATGTTTCTTCCCTAAATATCCACTGTGGTTAACAGGACACAGATACCCCACCCATGTTTATAGCTGCCAGTATTTGTGCTGACCCCGACACAGCCTGGGCTCAGGCCGGGAGGTGGTACACGGTGTGGGGTGTGTCTCATGTCTAAATAATGAATCTTTAGTGTCATGCTGGTTTTGCCTAATGATATTTGTCTGTGAGCAAATCACAGTTCAGTTTGCAAAGTGCGTCCTCCACAGGCAAGGCAGATGCTACTGTTCCTGTTTTATAGGGGAGGAAAACGAGACCCAGAAAGGTTGAGCAAAATGCCCAAAGTGACATAGTCAATTTATGACAGAACAGGGGTTCCCATCTGCTCTCTGCTGCTTTTCCAAGGGCCTGCCTGACTCTCTGAGGACCTTGACTGTGGCCCAGAGAAACGAGTTCAACCTCCTTCCAGAGCTGGGGAGAAGAGAGTTGCAGGAGAAAACAATGGAGACAGCAGCTATTGTGTTTCTCCATAAGAAACGCTGTAGGAAATTTGATTCTCTCCAGATTCCAAGCCAAGCATGGCAGCTGGGCTAGTAGCTAATTCTTAGGTCTCCCCATGCATGGAGGAGAATGGGATATTGAAGGCATCTAAGGCGTTATTGCTCTGTGAATGCAGGAACTCAGGGTGATTGCGCTGTGAAATTTACCTGGCAGCTCAGCAGTGAAATTGCAGCTAATTAATTTTGCCTGACTTTATGGAATCCTCTTCACTCCTAATCCTGTCTCTGCTCTTTGCCAGAGGATGAGTGAGGTGGTTGGGGATGGAAATGTAATCAGTTACTCACAGAGTAGCTTCTATGTTGGCTGCCTGGCGCTTAGCCCACAGCCCACCTGGGTTTCCAAGCATCAACATTTGCTTCTCTTGGGGTCTGGGCAGAAAGAAAGACAGAGGCTTGTAAAAGGTTTCATTCACTTCCTGCAGAACTGCAGAGGAATTGAAAATAAGGAGTCCAGAGGAGGAAGGAGAAGGGGCTTAAGAAGGGGTTTATACACCGTTGGTAGGAGTATAAATTAGTACAATCACTTTGGATAATAGTATGGAGGTTCTTCAAAAGACTAGGATTGGAACCACCATATGACCCAGCTTTACCGTTCCTTGGTATCTTTCTAAAAGAATCAAAGCCAGAATACTATAGTGGTTCATCATGATTCACAATAGCCAAATTAGGGAATCAATCTAGGTGTCTGTCAACAGATGGATGGATAAAGAAAATGTGGTGTATACACACAATGAAATTTTACTCAGTCATAAAAGAGAGCAAAATTATGTCATTTCCAGGAAAATGATTGGAACTAGAGAATATTATGCTTAGTGAGATCAGCCAGTCTTAGAAAGTCAAGGGTTTCTCTCATAGGTGGGAGCTAGAGAGAAAAATAGGAAACAAAGGGGAATTTCAGTTAAATGAGGAGAAAGACCAGTAGAATAGTGGAAGGGGATCAGAGGAAGGAGGTGGGGAGGGGAAAAAGGAGGATTGAGGAAGGAAACAGTTCAAATAATGTTATGCCCATATATGAAAGTATCATGACCAATCTCACTAACATGTATGAGGAGGGGGGCGGGACCAGAGTGGAATGAGGTGGGAAATACACCAAGTGCTGTGTGCATGTATGTCTGTATCTCTTCAAACCTCACTATGATGTATAGTTATAATGCATCAATAAAAGCATTTTAAAAAGAGTCTGGCTGTGCAGATTTGATGGAGAAATTCAGAGGATTTTCTTAGAGCTGGAAAGGTTCTTAGAAGTTATCTATTCTGTTCTATTTTAGCCTTACTCATATAGTGGGGGAACATTTGAGTCAGTTTGGATAGAGTCCTGTGAGCTTGGACAAGGACCCATCAGGCTATGGCCTAGTGATTGGGAAAGCCCAAGACTTGGGGGCAACATCTGAAAATGATTGTGGCCACAGAATAGCATCTGATCCAGATGGGCCGTTTAGATCCAAACTGACCGATCTAGACACTCTGTCAGGTGGAGGCCAATGCTGGGGCTCCAGCCTGGACTGCTGCACCTTCCTAGGTCTCAAGCTTAGGGAGTGGGGCAGCAAGGGCCTCTCCAGCAGTGGCCACATGTCCCCAAGACTTGCCAAAGGTCCTTCTGGGTGGTTTGGCTGATCAAAACCAGGCCTGAGTCATGTCTCAGAATTCTCTTTTCTTCCTTTGCTGGTCAGGCAGGGCAGAGGACCTGGGAACCAGAAGGATTAAAGAAGGCCATCTTTAATCACCTTCTGTGAGGTGGGGGGAGGTGAGCAGGAGGTAAGAGACCGGTGGGTGCCAGGAGATCAGGGCCCAGCAGCCCACAAAATAAAAATTCAAATTAAGGATTAAAATTGGTCAAAAGACATTGGTTCTCCAAGACCCAATTCTGACCAATTATAAAAGAACAGATGGGGAACCTCAATAAGGTTTAAAATATCACCTCCCAAGAGCTTTGGCGATTACTTCGGCGGTTACACACACAGGGACCTCTCCTCCCTGTGTGTGTAGGAGCTGTTTTTGTCTTCTATCTTTCCTTGACTTAAAATAAATGTTCATATACCTATACCCTTCATGAGTCCTTGGACTTCATTTGTCGAAATCCATTGGACAAGAACTCTATAAGAGGAGAAACCCTGTTTCACTGAACCTGTCTTTTTTTAGTATTCCCACCAGCCATTGTGTTCTATGCCTGGGCAAGTGATAAGAACCAGGCTTCCCATGCCTCTCCATTCTTGTTGCCTTGGTCCCAGGTCTCTGCCCTCCGAGGAATGGTATCTTCTAAGCATTTCTTCTAATGCCTCTTCCCCTTACATCTGCCTGAGCCACAGGCCCCTGGACAGTGTGTGTCCCTGTGTGAGCAGCTAGTGGCATGCACAGCGGCAGGCTCTGGCAAGGACCCTGTGTGTACTGCAGCTCAGCAGAAAGGACCCTGACTCTGCCCAGGTTGTGCTTCAGCCACTGAGAAAGATGTGCAGGGCCTTTAGCTTTTTCTCTTCTCTTCTCTTTCTCCCTTCCAGGGCCCCAGAGGGCAGGAGGAAGTTATGACCTCAGGAAGAACATTCTGAACCATGGGACTTCCTAGGCAGAAAGCTTCCGGCCACCTGCAGGACAACCCTGAGGGAGGCAAAAGCTTTCCACCACTGGTGTGAATCCACCGGTTCATGTACTGCATGCAGGCTGGTTGTATTCCAGGTGAGGGAAAGGCAGGCATGACGTATTTGGAGAAATGACTGGATGTGTGAGATACAAAAAACAAAAACCAACCCCCTAGGGCCGGGCGTGGTGGTGCACGCTTGTAATCCCAGTACTTTGGGAGGTAGAGACCGGAGGATCCGGGTTCACGGCCAGCCTCAGCTCTCTCTCTCTCTCTGTCTCTGTCTCTCTCTCTCTCCCTAGTGAGGCCCTCTGCAACTTCGTTTCAAAATAAAGTATAAAAAAATAGGGCAGGGGGTATAGCACGGAAGTAGAATGCCCCTGGGTTCAATCCCCGGTACTGCAAAAAAAAAAAAAAAAAAAACCAAAAAACAAAAAACAAAAAACCCTGAATCTCCCAGAGGTGTTCTGGGGGTAGAAAGTGATCATAGTAATGGCAACTCCAGTAGTATTATAACAAAGACTTAAAGGCTGCTTTTGCTAAAACTTGCAAATGTAAAATACTTGGCATATGCCTCTGTTTTGCCTCTGTCTCCTTTGCTCTGGGTTGCCTTGTGTTCTAAGAAAGACACTTTAATCAATAAACATCTTGTGATGAATCTAAACCACCTCCCCACCTCCCAGGCAACAACATTTTTTATCACTGTTGAAAAGGTCCTGCCTAACCAATCCTGAGATAATGATCAGCCAAACCACAGTTTAACTGAGAGGGCTTGACTGCATATTTATGATCCCCCTTGTCTACATAATCTGGAAGCTCCTATTAATACCCTGGAAGACAGGGCTGGAAACCAGATCTCATTGTCTTCCTGGTACGACCATACTGATTAAAGTTCCTTTTCTACTTTGCACTATGACTTGTACTGTTTGGTTTTTGGGGCAAGTGAGCGGACCTGACTGGTTGGAACACACAGAGTCAGACCTCTGGCTTAGGACTCTGGTAACGTTATTAGCATCTTAATGCTACATATATGTGTGGTATATTTATCACAATTAATGAACCAACGTTGACATAGTTTCACTGGCTGAAGTCCACACTTTATTCAGACTTTCTTAGTTTTTACCTAAGAGTCCCTTTTCTGTTCTGGGATTCCATCTAGGATGCCACATTGTACTTAGTCATCTTAGCTTCCCTAGGCCTCCCTGGGCTGTGATAGTCTCTCAGATTCAGGGAAGGGGCTAAATAAGGGTGTCAGATCTGAGGTTTGGACAACTTTGGGACCAGAGTGCTGGGGGATGGATGCCCTCTCAGAGCCTGGCCTCAGGGTATGAAGGGTGACAGGTGGACTTGCTTTCTTCTCAGCTGAGACCCTTCATCTGGGGGGCAGGATGGTGGGCAGGTGGCCTAGGCTGCTCCCTGGGTCAAAGCCACACTCTGCCTTGCCAGAGCACTGTCAAGAAATGTATTCCTTAGCTAAGTACGGTGGTGCACACTTGTAATCCCAGTGTTTGGAAGGCTGAACAGGAGGGTTGCAGGACACAGGCCAGCTTCATCAACTTAGTGAGACCCAGCTTCAAAATAAAAAATAAAATAGGGATGGTGGCAGCGGCAGTGGCGGTGGTACCATCTTGGCCAGGCTGCACCAGTGGCTACCAGCATTGCGGCTTCTACAGACCTCCAACAGGGAAGCCAGCAACCTGTTATAAGTCCAGCAACTGCAGAGCATTGGCAACAAAAGCAAGTGGCAACTCGCTCCACGCTCGACAGAATTTTGAATGGTGGCAGTAGTGGCGGCAGTGCCATCTTAGCCAGGCCGTGCTGGTGGCTACTGGCATTCATTTAGACTTCCATAGACCCCCAACAAAGAAGCCAGCGACGTGTTGTAAGTCCAGCAACTGCAGATCATCAATGGCAGAAGCAGATGGCGATTTGCACCATGCTTGACAGAAACCTGAGTGCCCAGAGGCCTGACCAGAACCTGCAGAGTGCGGCTGAACCCACCACCTCCCCCAGAGATTAAGAGCAGTACTCAATAAGACCGTAAGTTAAAGAGCTGCCCCGGGGGAGATCACCCAGTGTGGCCACAAGGACTTGTATGGCAAGCAATAGACTCGCAGGGTCTGAGACTTTGCAGATCACCCCTGTGGAGTGGGGCCTGCTATAAGACACAGCAGAAGCGCAAATAAGCAGACAGCCCCTGGCGACATTTGGGCAGGACAGACCTACAGCCTGCAGGTTGCAGTGCCCTTGCAGAGTTTCCAGGGATCACCACAGGACACACAGTCGTGGTACCTGGGGAAAAATCAGGCCAACCCAACATTCTCTGTGGAAAATGCGGAGTTCCGTCTTTGCACAGAGTTGGGTCAAAGTGACATCAGCTGCTTCTGTAGGCAAAGACAGACATAGGCCCTGCGTCCCACGCTGGTGACACCCGCCATATGTATAGACAGAGAGAGACATAGGGACAGGCCCAGTGGAGAAAGCAAGGATGCAATCTTGCAGTAGGAGGGTCACCAGCAGCACTGGGTGCCTACAGGGCACAAACTCTCCAGCTCACAACTCTGAGTCTACTCCCTATTATGGAGGTGACAGGTCCCTGGACCTTAACACCTGGAACCCATTAACTTCACCAGTGCTACAGGCAGAAGGAACCCTAGAGTAACTACAACCTAGTACTGATGATCTACAGGCAGAACAGTGGGGGGGGGATACCACACATAGATTTCAAAGTCAATTTTAAAGGGTAATAAACACACAACAAAGAGCTGAGAATAACCATTCAGTAAAGGCTATTCACCTTTAAGGCTCACTTAGTAGCAAATATCTACCTCCAGAATAAGATACTATAAAGGGAGAGAGACTAGGCATAGGAAACCTACAGAGTGAGAGAAAGAGAGCTACCAAAAGCAACAAAGATATAAACTTAAGAAACCTGAAATCATGGGGAGGAAGAAGAGCAAAGAAACAATGAGCTCCCACAACTCCACAACATCAGAACCCACCAACATGGAAGTGTAAAGATTGCCAGAAGGACAATTCAGAACTTTAATAGTAGAAATGATACAGGATTTCCAAAAAGAATTCAGAGAGCCTGAAAGAAATGAAGGATCAAATAAAGAATCTGACACCCTGAACAGGAATCAACAAGAAGCTCTGAAGGAAGTGAAGGATGCAATAATTGAAACAAAGGCATTAATACAAACCATCAACAATAGACTAGACCACATGGAAAACAGAATCTCACTCGTAGAAGATGACCTCTTCAAAAATGAATGCATAGTATATAATTTAGAAAACACAATTTGACAGCAAGAATTGGACATTGAAGAGATCTTGGCCAATCTTAAAAGAGCAAACCTAAGAATAATAGGCATAGAAGAGGGAATAGAAGCTGAAACCAAAGGAATCAATAATCTTTTCAGAGAAGTAATATTAGAAAGTTTTGCAGAAATAGAAAAAAGAGGTCGACACACAGGTACAGGAAACATATAAAACCCCCAGTAGAAAAGATTAGAGAAGGGGTTCACCATGCCACATGATAATCAAATTGATGAATGTAGAGGCCAAGGAGAGACTCTTAAAGGCAACGAGAGTAAAAGAGCAAGTAACATTCAGAGGCAAACCAATAAGAATCACTCCCAACTTTTTAAACCAAGTCATGAAAGCCAGGAGTGCCCAGAGCGACATACTCCACACTCTGGAAGAAAACAACTTCCTGCCAAGATTTATCTACCCAGCAAAGATATTTATCAAATTTGACAGGGAAATAAAAACCTTCCACAACAAGCAGAAGCTGAAAGACTTTATGTCTTCCAAACCAGCACTAGAGAAAATACTCAAAGAGATTAATTACAAAGAGGAAGTTATAAAGAAATGTCAGAATAAGAGAAACAATGATTTTCATCAAATGAACAACTAGGCAAAAAAGAACAAGCATTATCTCAAACAGAAATTAATACTCAAAATATTCGGAATTAAAACTTATCTCTCAATAAACATGCTGAATATAAATGGCCTCAACTCCCCAATCAAAAGACATAAGGTGGCAAAATGGATTAAAAGTCATAATCCATTTATATTCTACCTGCAGGAAACACACCTTACAAGTAAAGATACCCACAAACTAAAAGTGAAGGGATGGAGCAAGGTAATCCACGCTAACGGAACTTGAAAACAGGCAGGAGTAGCAATTATGATATCAGACAAATTAGACTTCAAACCTAAACTTATCAGAAGAGACAAAGCAGGTCATTTCTTACTGGTAAAAGGAACAATCCATCAAGAGGATATAACTATAGTCCACATTTATGCCCCAAACATAGCTGCAACCACTTTCATAAAAGAAATTCTTCGTGACATTAAGTTACACGTATCCCAATACAATGATATTGGGAGACTTCAACACCCTTCTCACACTGCTAGATCAATCTTCATGACAAAAAGTTAGTAAAAATGTCTTAGACCTAAGGAACACCATAAACCAAATGGACCTACTAGATACATACAGAACATTCCATGCAACAACAGCTGAGTTCAAATTTTTTTCAGCTGCTCATGGTACCTTCTTTTTTTTTTTTTTTGCGGTACCGGGGATTGAACGCAGGGGCGTTCTACCTCCGCGCTACGCCCCCGGCCCTATTTTTTATACTTTATTTTGAAACCGGGTCTCACGAAGTTGCGGAGGGCCTCACTAAGGAGAGAGAGAGAGAGAGAGAGAGAGAGAGAGAGAGACAGCGAGAGAGCGAGAGAGCTGAGAGCTGAGAGCTGAGGCTGGCCACGAACCCGGATCCTCCGGTCTCCGCCTCCCAAAGTACTGGGATTACAAGCGTGCGCCACCACGCCCGGCCTCATGGTACCTTCTATAAAATAGACCATACCCTAGGCCACAAAATGAGTACTAGAAAGTTTAAAAAAATGTGATATAATCCCCTGTGTCATAATGGAATGAAACTAGAAGTCAACTATAAGAAGACCCAGAGAAACCTCATAAACACATGGAGACTGAATACCACACTGCTGAATGAGGAGTGGGTCACAGAAGAAATCAGGGCAGAAATTAAGAAATTCCTAGAAACAAAGGAAAACAGAGACACAACATATCAAAATTTCTGGGACACTCTGAAGGCAGTATTAAGAGGAAAATTCATATCATTGAGTGCCCACATAAGAAGAACAGAAAATTGCCAAATAAATAACCTAATGACACACCTCAAAGTCCTTGAAAAACTGGAACAGTCTAACCCCAAAGCCAATAGAAGACAGGAAATTATTAAAATCAGAGCAGAAATCAACGAAGTAGAGAATAAAAACAAATACAAAAAAATCAACAAAACCAAAAGCTGGTTCCTCAAAAAATAAACAAGATAAATAATCCACTAGCCAACCTAGCCAAAAGAAAGAGAGAATCAACCCAAATTACTAAAATAAGAGATGAAAAAGGTGATATTACCATTGACAGCATGGAAATCCAGAGGATTATCAGAAACTACTTTGAAAAACTATACTCCAGCAAAATGGAAAACCTAGAAGAAATGGAAAATTTTCTAGACACATACAATCTTCCTAACCTGAATCAAGAAGATATAGAAAATTTAAACCGACCAATAGCAATCAAAGAGATTGAAGCAGCAATAAAGAACATACCATCAAAGAAAAGACCAGGTCCAGATGGCTTCAGGTGAATTTTATAAAACCTTTATAGAAGAACTAATCCCAATCCCCCTCAATCTCTTCCATGAAATAGAAAGAAACAGGACTCTCCCAAATACATTCTATGAAGACATCACATTAATACCAAAACCAAATAAAGACAGCTCAAGAAAAGAAAACTACAGGCCTATATTGTTGATGAACTTAGACATAAAACTTCTAAACAAAATACTAGCAATGCATATTCAAAACCACATCAAGTAAATCATACACCATGACCAAGTTGGGTTCATCCCAGGGATGCAAGGCTGGTTCAACATAGGAAAAACAATCCATGTAATCCACCACATAAACAGAACTAAAGACAAAAATCACATAATCATTTCAATAGATACTGAAAAAGCATTTGACAAAATCCAACACCCATTCATGATAAAAACACTGTAGATAATTGGAATAGAAGGAACATACCTCAACATCATAAAGGCAATATACAATAGGCCCACAGCCAACATCATACTGAATAGGGAAAAACTACGAGAGTTCCACTTAAAAACAGGAACAAGGATGTCCACTATCACCAGTCCTTTTCAATATAGAACTAGAGACTCTAGCCAGAGCAATAAGGCGAGAGAAGGAAATCAAAGGAGTGCAAATAGGAAAAGAAGAAATGAAACTATCTCTATTTACAGATTGTCATGATATTATACTTAGAAGACCTAACAAACCCAACCAAAAGGCTTATAGAACTGACCAACAAATTCAGCAAAGTGTCTGGATACAAAATCAATCTTAAAAAATCAGAAGTTTTTCTATATTCCATCTATAAATCCACTGAAAAAGAAATCCAGAAAACATTTCCACTCATGATATCCTCCAAAACAATAAAATATATAGGAATAAACCTAACCAAGGAGGTAAAAGACCTCTACAAGGAAAATTATAAAACATTGAAAAAAGAAATTGAAGAAGATCTTAGAAGATGGAAAGATCTCCCATGCTATTAGATAGGCAGAATAAATATCATCAAAATGGCCATTCTTCCAAAAGTGATCTATAAATTAAATGCAATACCCATTCAATTACCAAGGTCATTCTTTACAGGCATAGACAAATCAGTCCTTAAATTCATTTGGAACAACAAAAAACCCAGAATAGCCAAAGTAGTTCTCAGTAACAAGAACCATGCAGGAGGCATCACAATCCCTGACTTCAAACTATACTACAGAGCCATAGTAATAAAAATAGCATGGTATTGGCACAAAAACAAGACACATAGACCAATGGAGCAGAATAGAAGACTCAGAAACAAATCCCCACACTTACAGCTAATTGATTTTTGACAAAGGAGCCAAAAAAGCCAAATTCACTGGAAAAAAGATAGCCTCTTCAGCAAATGGTGTTGGCAAAACTGGCTAACCACATGCAGAAAAATGGAGATAAACCCCACTTTTTCACTCTGCACAAGAGTCAATTCAAGATGGATCAAAGACCTGGAAATTAGACCAGAGACCTTGCAGCTACTTGAAGAGGGCATAGGTCCAACTCTTCAACACATAGGCACAAGCAAAAACTTCCTCAATAAGACCCCAAAGGCACAAGAAGTTAAAAAGAGGATCAATACGTGGGATTGCAGTAAACTGAAGAGCTTCTGCACAGCAAAGGAAACTATCAAGAACCTCAACAGAGAGCCAACAGAATGGGAGATCTTTGCCAGCTACTCCTCTGATAGAGGACTAATATCTAGAATATACAGAGAACTGAAGAAAATCACTGCTAAAAAAACCCCAACCCAATCAAAAAATGGGCAAGTGAACTAAACAGAGACTTCACAGAAGAAGAAATACAAATATCCAATAAATGTATGAAAAAATGTTCAACATCATTAGCAGTCGATCTAACTGAGGGAGATGGGAAAGGGAAGAGGGAAACGCCCTAATGCACAGGATGTACATACACAAACTTATCAAAGTCTACTACTATGCTGAGCATGAGAAGGAGGGAAGGGTGAGGGAATGGGGGTGGGAATTGGGGGAGGGCTAATTGACAGATGTGTGCATGTATACTTCTACCACCCTGAAACCCATCAAGATGTATGATTACAGTGCATCAATAAATAAATTTAAAAAAAGTACAGTAGGGCTGGAGGTGTAGCCCTGAAGTGTAGAACACCCCTAGGCTCAATATCCAGTCCCCCCCACAATATTCCTTTCATTTGGATTTCCAGATTTATTAATGTATAGTGATTTTTCTTTTTTTTTGTGGTACTGGGGATTGAACCCAGGGGCATTCTACCTCCAGGCTACATCCCCAACCCTATTTTTTATTCTTTATTTTGAAACAGGGTCTCACTAAGTTGCGGAGGACCTCACTAAGTAGCCGAGGGTGGTCACGAACCCGGATCCTCTGGTCTCAGCCTCCCAAGTACTGGAATTACAAATAGTGGTTTTTCTCATTGTCATTTTATATATGTTGTGTCCATAGATATTTTCTATTTCATTCTATAGTTGTTTTTTTTAATCTTTTCTTCACTTTCTTGATTAGTCTTGCCAGAGTTCTATGTTGTTAATTTCTTCAAAGAATTAGTTTCTGGTTTTATAAAGTATTTTTAAAATTATGTTTCATGTATTTTTTGCCTTTATCTATATTATTTTCTTCTCTTATTTGCTGTTAAAGTTCTTTCAACTTCTTGAATTGAGCATTTGCTTTCAGTGGATTTCTATTTTTCTTCTTAGTATTTTTGTCATTTCTATTTTTCTTGTTCAATTTACAAGTAGCTCTAAAGTCTTGCTTAGCTGTTCCCACAAATTTTGAAATGAAGTGTTTAAATGGTTGCTGAATTTTAAGTACTTACTAATTTCCTTTCTGATTTTATTAGACCAAATGTTATTTGTAACATTTAATCTTGTTTCTTGAATCATAGGGTTTTGAGACTAACTTTGGTTGACAGGTTCTAATGTCATGCGTTATGGACAGAGAATATATCCTTCATGACAGTGAGTTCTTAGAATTATTGCCAATCCCTTTGTGGCCTAAATCATGGTCATTTTTAGTGTATATATAATATTTAATTAAAAATACACATTCTATATTTATTGGATATAGAGTCCTCTATATTCAATACTTCCATTACTTAGATATTCTATATTTTTTCTTGCTATATCTATCATTTCCTGAGAGGGAGTATTACATTTTCAACTGTAATTGTAATATTTTTCCCTAGTTTGTCAGCTTTTGCTGTATATATTTTGAAATTAAATTGTAAGGTGCATAAATATTCATGATTATATTTTCTTACTCTGCTATTTATTTTGATCAACATATAACCTTTCTCTTTGTGTTTTGAATTTCATTTTGTCAGATATTGTTCCCCCAGCTTTCTTATGCCTCCTATTTGTCTGGTGTATCTTTCTGATTCCTTTTATTTTTAGGTTTTCTCTATTCTTTGGTTTCAAAGGTGTCTGAGGCAACTATTGGTGAGTATTCTTTTCTTTAATCCAGTGTGGGAGTCTCATTTTAAACTGCTAAGTTTAAGCCACTTGAATTTATTTTTGTTATTGTCATTGGATTAGAGCTTCTTTCTGTCACTTTGTCATATTTCCCATTTGTTGTGTGTATTTTCCCCTTTTACTGTGTTTAGTGGAGGAGGTTGTGTTTTATTCTACTGAACTAAGACTCACACATTTTGTGTTGCTCTTGCTGAGGTTCCCTTCTCCTGTCCATTTCATGGGCTCTCATCTCTAGGATGTGAAGTAGGAGCAGGGATTGTGGGCATTCTTGTCCTGTATCTGACTGGAGTGTGGATGTGTCCAGTGCTTCCCCAGTAAATCGATGTATGCCACGGACACTTGCACTATTTCTATTATCACAGTTGAGGACTGAGCTCATTTAACCCTTCTTCACTTGACTCCAAATGCATAAGGAATTTTAGAGCCATTTACTTGTGTTTTCTCTTACTTGCCTGGCTTATTAATAGAGCTTGTAGTCCTGAATGAGCACACCACTAATATATAAATGCATGCCTTTTTTTATTTGCAGGAGGAGTGGTTTATTGACATAATAACTTTGACTTAGTATTAACAATGTATTCAATACTAAACATTTGTGGCAGAGACAGATTGCTGTTTTCCCTCGTATCCACTGCCATTTCACAGAGCCCTTGCTTTTTCCTGGGGTACATGGCCGCATGATATAAAGATTACATTTCCCATCTTTCTTTGCAGCTGGGTGAAGACATGTGATAACGTTCCAGGCCACAGGCTCAAGTGGCTTTGATGTATACTCTCCTTTTCCTCCTCGCCTTCCTTCCTTGCTGTTTGCAAGAAGTATCTGACTAGAGACTCGTGTTGGACAGGAACAGAAGGGCTGTCCCCTGGAAATGGTGGTGACTGATGATTCTGTAGACACAAGCCCAGCCTGGCCTGCCGACCTCAGGCTCTGAAACAAGAGAAACATAAACATACATCTGGCTTAAGTCACCATCCCTTTGGGTCACTCTTAGCTGCAGCTGCACTTAATCCTAGCTGATAGAGTTAAGATGTGGAGGTGTCCATCTCTTTTTTGGGGAGCAGTAATCATTTCTTATTGCTCATCACTTTATACTATAATTTTTATGCTTTTTAAAATTTTGATTTAAAATTTGGTATCGGAAACTAATCTTCTGAGACTCAGATTTGAGCTTGAATTCTAGTATTGTAAATTTTTAGCACAAAGCTGGGGGATATTTTATATTCTTTAATCTTAATTTAATTTTAAATGATTAATAGTATGTATCTCTCATGACTTGTGAGATTCAATGTTTGTAAAGTACTTAACAATATGTATGCAATAGACACATATAATAGACACTCGATTCACACTTTTTAAAAAAATTATTATTTTCCTCTTTACTCTCCATGTTGAGGAATCCTGATTCCACAGAATAACATTCCAAAATATTTCCCATAGAAATGCTGATATTGCACTGACTTGCTTAAAGCGTGATTTCTTCCCCGCTCAAAGCCTTTGTTTTCCCTTTTGCTTTCCTATCAGCTTCAGGGCACCTTGTCTCGTGAGCTGATGCCTAGGGTAGGAGTGAGTTATCATATCTCAAGACCAATTGCCAGTAAATACCATTTTCAAGAAACATTAGAAAAATTCATACTCTTTAAGAACCGGAATAAAGGAATTTCAAAAGTTTCCTGCAGTGACTTAGTTTGGCTGAATTCAGTTCACTTCATCGAGTATGATCTGCCCCCTGGATATACAAGACCTCTGCTCTTGAGTAAGTCCACAAGAGATTGGACATTAAACCTGCAAAATCTCTACAGTGTTCAGAGGAAGGACTGCTTAGCGCTATGGGGAGAACGGAGTGTTGCCAGGTGTTTGTTTTTGTGTGTGGTATTTGCCATTGAATCCAGGGGTGTTCTACCTTGGAGCTATATCCTCAGCCCTTTTATTTTTATTTTGAAACACAGTCTCACTAAGTTGCTGAGGCTGGCCTCAAACCTGAGATCCTCCTGTTTCCACCTCCCAATTATGCGCCACCATGTTGTTCTTTTATCTCCTTCCATTGAACCCCACTCTGCTTTCTAAAATGACTCATAATTACTCTGTTCTCTTTTTTAATATTACTTTTTTAGCTATCCAATTTCAGAAATAATGTGTGTTTAGTCTTCTCCTCTATAAACTAAATGTGTCCCTCACATTATTATTTTAAATTCGCTTGACTTCTGGATTGCTTTTCTTTGCGAATGCTCTAGTTTGTCAATTTTCCTCTTAAAGTAAATGCAGCCCTACACATGGGGTCTGATTAGGAAAGACAGCCATCTCTCATACTTTGGCGCAGGAAATTTGTTAAGCTTAACGTGTGTATATGTTTATGCACACAAGATAGACACATATCACATTAGTTAGCCAATGACTCCTGTCCTAGTGCATTTTGTGCTGCTGTAACATAGACTAGGTAATTTATAATGAACATAAATTTGACTCACAGTTCTGGAAAGCGGGGAGTCCAAGATCGAGGGGTTGCACATGGTAAAGACCTTCTTATTGCATTATAGCGGGGTGGAAGGCATCCCGCATGTGAGAGAGAGCGAGAGAGGGGTAAGCTTTTGTGTTGATGGACCTGCTCCGTTGACAGTGATGCTAATCCATCCACGAGGGCTCTGCCCCTCGTGATCTAATCACCTCTTGAAGGTCCCCCTCTTAACCTCATTTCACTAAGGATCACGTTTCTAATACATCGACTTTGGGGGACACATTCAAACCACAGAAGATCCTTTAATTCCACAGCTGGTGATGTTTACTTTGCAGCAGGCAGATCAGAGTGCCCTTCCTGTCAACCAAACCCTGACCCTAGCACAGCCAGGTCTACCAGCAGGCCCTGCTCTTTGAGGGTCATCAGGAGGCTGTTTTCTTCTGGGGCAGGGATATTTAGGCCTGGAGTTAGCACAGCACTGGGTTAGAATTCCAGCTCCTGGTCCCACTCTGCCACTGGCTCACACTGTGGCCTCGGGCTCCACTGGGTCTCAGCACTTTTTCCTTTATGATACAAGAGGCCAGGACCACAGTTTCCCTTTCCAAGTAACAGAGGGTTGTAAGGGCAGAGATACGTTCAGAAAAATTTCCATTCTTACTAGGGAGAAGGTGGGAAAGGGGATGCTCAGTTGCCATGGCAACTTCTAGGAAGAGCAGCATCATATCCTACCAAAGTTGCTCAACATAAAAAACTCAACATTGAACCAGGCGTGGTGACGCACATCTGTAATCCAAGTACTTGGGAGCCTGAGACAGGAGGATCGCAGGTTCGAGACCAGCCTCAGCAACTTTGTGAGACTCTCAGCAACCTAGTAAGATCCTGTTTCAACATTAAAAAATAAAATAGGGCTAGGGGTGTGGCTTGGAGGTAGAATGCCCCTGGGTTCAATCCCTAGTACCAAAAAAATAAAAAAAGTCGACAGTGCTCCTGAGTCAGGGGCTCCTTTTGTTAGACCATCTGGACCTGAGATGTGGTGGAAGGTGGCTAGCAGGTGTGTGGTCCCGACCTAAGGCCTCTGGGGCAGTGTGCTGCTTCTGACCGTGACAATGATACTGCAGGTGAATGCTGCCCGAGAGGCACCAGGAGCCTGCACGGCAGAGGGTCGAGGCCAACTAGAAAGGCCTGGACCCCAGATACTAAAGTGTATCCCATTTCCCCACCCCAAGGGAGCATGATGTCAGAGAAGTTCTCTGCACCTAGAGAGGTGCAGGGGCCAGGCTGGAGGGCCGGAGCCAGGCAGACCATGTTTTGGCCTAGTTTGCTTTTCTCTTTTGAGGTTCTAATTTGCCAAGGGATCCTGGGGTTTGACTTTCTATCCTGGGACCTGAATAAACCAAGGTGTCTTGGACAAGCTGGAGTTAGGTCCAGACAGGATGAGCCTGGGCTCGCGACCGGCATGTACACCGCAGCCTGGTGGGCCGGAAGAACAATGTGAGTCCTGTGGTCCACGGTGAGCTGAGGGGCCAGAGGTGGGGTCAGAGCTAGGGGCTGAAATCACAGGATGCTGGGAAGTGCCCACAAGCTAAGCACCGGGTGGGACCTGGGCAGGTACCCCCTGCTCTGGGCAGCAGTGGAGCACAGTTCTGTGGTGTGGTTGAAGGCTGCAGTTTCGGTCTGCATAAATATGTCTACCCGTGACCACCCTGTGGCTAATGGCAGGGGCTCCTAGTTCCTGCCAGTATCAGAAACCCTTTGGCAATTTAGAAAATAAATACTCATGGTTCGCCGAGGACGTTAATGAATCCATGAGATAATTCAAGGAGGGGGCTGGGGAAGAAGCTTCAGGAACACAGGCGATCTATTGGCAGGACCCCGTTTCTGTCACTCCCCATCCTCTCCGGGCTCCACTCCCCACCCGTGCCCAGGATCAGTAATGGTGGATTCGTGAGGCACGCATCATCCTGGTGGAGGTACAGATGGAAGGGCAGTCGAACAGCATTGCTTGTTTTGGGGAAGCAACAGAACAGAAAAGCTGGTGTCATTCTAACAAAGAAGAAACGAAACAGCAGGCAATTAGGCAGGAGTGTATCAATTAGTGAGCCAGGAAAATGCTTTGCAATATTTTGATGATTCAACACTGTCAAACAAAAACAATGTTAAAAAACCCAAACAAATACCAGAAACCCACAGAAATCATTCAATAATCACCTTGTTTAAATGCATTTAAAATACATGGAAATGAAAAAGAGAGAGAGAGAGAGAGAGAGAGATCCATTTGGTAGGGAACACAGAATTACTATAATGTGAGGAGTCCCCATGTGTAAAAGCAATACAGTTGCATGAGTTCCCCTCTCCTGTTTCCACCTTTGACTAACAAATTATTGTGACCTTCCGCTCACTCCCCAGCCTGGAAAACGTGCTGAGTCTTCATGGAGCCTGACTCTGAGGACACAAGCCATGCACTTCCCCTCCTGGGCCCTGACACGGAGTATCCCTGCTCCGCAGGTCAAGAGAGCCACCAACCTGGAACTGCATGCAGGGAGCTTCTGCAAGTCCCTAAATAAAGAAGCAGAGTGCGTCTTACCACCGTCTGACCTTGGGATTGAATTCCAGCATGGACACTCACTAGCTGGGAAACAAGGAAGAGAGATGAGTCCTGAGAGGTTCAGCTTCCTTACTGGTAGATCAGTGTCATGATCCCTACTTCACGATGCCATGGCCAGAATTAAATGAGAAAATAGTTAACAAGTTGGTGATGTAAATTAGGCACGTAAACTCATGATTTCTCTCTTCCCTCTAGGAATGTCAGTTTCAAAGACAACCTGTATCTCCAGGAGCCCCAACTCATGTCAGCGCTGCCCATCCAACTTGCCCTGTGTGTTATAGAAAGGCCGTGTGGTCCCTGGCCCCATGTGGCCTTGCTGGGTACTAGGCCCTGGAAGATGTCCTAATGAGAGCACAAGTTGCTTTTCTTTTCTTCTTTTCCTCTTCTCCCTCTCCCTCTCCCTCTCCCTCTTCCTCTCTCTCTCTCTCTCTCTGTGTACTTGGAATTGAATCTAGGGTCATTCTACCTCTGATCTACACCCCAGCCCCATTTTATTTTGAAACAGGGTCTTACTACGTTACGGAGGGCCTAAGTTGCTGAGGCTGGCCTCGAACATGCAATCCTCCTGTTTCAGCCTCCCAAGTACTGGGATGACAGGCATGCGCCATCACACCCAGCTTATATTTGTTTTTTTGAATTACAGGTTCAGACTGCCGTTTCTCAGCGTATCAGTGGTAGGCAGCTATCCGCTGACATCTTGTCAGGTAGCTTTCCTGTCCCCCCTTTTGGCCTCCACACCCACCCAAGTCCTCTCGATTTAATTGAAGACATTGTTCACGGTGGGTCGAGTCAGTCCGATGATTACATTGCTTCCTTGTACGCGCCTTTTCATTTTCCTGGAATTAAAAATTGCTCACCGCCTCTTCATTTGCATAGCGCGTGCCGTCCCTGCCATCCATCTGCCCCATCAGCTCTGCCATAACCTTGACTTGTGGGCTTTCCCGAATGAGGAGCAGTGTTCCCAACTGTGTCTTGGACCAGCTCAGTGCCAGGGGTGCTCAGTCCTCAGCAGTCTGGCTAGGGGCACAGATGGGGTGACACTCCCAGGAGCCCTTGCAGTGCTCACCCAGGGCCTGGAGCCCCTCATTCTAGGCCTCCTCAGGAGCTCCAGGGTATCCTGCCCCTGGGTTCACAAACGACACTGCTTCCGGCCATTTTCTGCTGTGTGGCTGTCTCTGCCAGCCCCTCTGTTTCTCTGCTCACTCAGATCTCACTGTGAACCAGCATCTCTACGGGGGTCGTAAATCTCTGCCAGATACCGCACCTAGTGCTCAGGATGCCAGCCCGCAGTGCAGTGTGCTGCAGCCAGGAGGGCTGGATGTGCCCGTCGGCAGGTGTCACAGGGCTTTGTAATACTGGGGCCGAGCCCACCATGGCCCCGGATGCCAGGGATGTTCCACCTTGGTTGGAACCAACCAATGGTGCTCCATCAACAGTGTCCAAGGCCCCCAAGGGACAGACTGGCAGTGGAGTCGCCCTCCAGGAGAGCTTGTGCCCGGCCTTCCGCATGCAGCCTGATCCTTCTACTGGCTGGTCTTTCGCTCCCTCCCCACTGCAAACACTGCTGCCTCCTCGCTTTCCTCTACTGTCATTGTTACCCACCGACCGCTTCCTCCCCTCCCTCTAGCCTCTGTCTTAAATCTATTTAGGGAGTAAAGTGAAGCGTCTACTTCAGGAAAACGCCTTGCAGATCTGCTGTCTCTTACCAAGGTCACATCTGCGTCTGTCCTTTGGAGTCTGTTTCATCTTGAGGTGTCCCAGGGTACCCGAGAGAAGGGAAGAGAAGTACAGAAAACAAATCTGTAAATGCTTTGAGTGTAACCTGCCTCCTTGGGACAAAGGTAGATGCTGCCCACGCCTGGCTAGTCAGCTATTTTTGAGGGAAAGCTGCTGTCTGATTTGATTTTTGTTCCCTTTAGGAATCTGCAAATTCTTGGGACTGGGCTGGGGGTAAATTCTGATCCCTGGGCTACTGTCTCTGCTCCTGGGTCAAGCCTGTCCTGCCAGATGCCACCAGTCTTTCCAGAACAGCTCTGTATTCAGCTTCGGCACAAACAGGGACCTAGCACTCTTGATATAAATGATATGTAGTTTTGAATGATTTTGTTGCTTTAATGAAATACTAGTCTCAATATAAAATGTTTTGAATGTATAATTAGATGATTGATTTTTGTAATATTTGTTAAACTTTTAATATAAAAATTCACATGTCAGAAATAGTTCTCTCTCTCTCTCTCTCTCTCTCTCTCTTTCTCTCTCTCTCTCCTCTCTTCCTATCCCTTATCTAAAATGCTAGGGACCAGAAGTGTTTCAGATTTCTTTTTTGAATCTATAATACTTGCATATACAAAATGAAATATCTTAGGGATGGGACCCAAATGAGAATGAAGGTAATTTAAGTTTCATATACATCTTCACCGCACAGCTCGAAGACCATTTTAGACACTATTTTTAGTGCACCTATATTTTGACGGTGACCCATCACGTGAGCTCAGGTGGAATTTTGCATTCACGACATCAAAACATTGGTGCTTGGAAAGTCGCAGATTTGGAAGCCTTTTGGCTTTCGGGTTTTCAGATTAGGGGTGCTCGACTTATGCTGTGGTTCAGGTACAAGGCAGCTTTGCTTGTAGAGAGACAACCGCAGCACCCACCCTGGCGTGCCTTGATTTGTCCCCTCCTTCCCCAGCCTGAACCTAGCCCGGCCGCCCAAGGTGTCCATCAACAGATGAATGGATTACAAGACTATGGGATATGTACACAATGGAATTTTACGCAGCCATAAAGAACAAAATTACATCATTTGCAGGGAAATGGAGAGAACTAGAGAACATTATGCTAAGTGAGATTAGTCAGTCACAAAGAGTGAAAAGTTGGATGTTCTCCCTAATATGTGGAAGCTAGATAGAATGGGACTTAGAAGGGACTCCAGACAAAGAAGAAGAAAACTTTAGATGAACAAAGAAGGTGACCTAACTGGGGGAGTTGGGAGGGGGGTGGCGGGAAACACACTATAGCATATGATGTATATACACAAACTTATAAGACTCAATCACTATGTGGAGCACGAAAGGGAGGGAAGGGGGAGGGAATAGGGTGGGATTGGAGGGAGGGCTAAATGAGCAATGAGTGCATGTATGATTCTGCTACCCTGACACTTATCAAATGTATAGTTACAATGCACCAATAAATGAATATATAAAAAAAATAGAAAATGCCCCCGCCCCCAAAAAAACGTTGGTACTTGGAAAGTCGCAGATTTGGAAGCCTTTTGGCTTTCAGGTTTTCAGATTGGGGTGCTCGACTTGTGCTCTGGTTCAGATACAAGGCAGCTTTGCGTGTAGAGAGACAACTGCAGCACCCATCCCGGCGTGCCTTGATCTGTCCCCTCCTTCCCCAGCCTGAACCCAGCCCGGCCGCCCGGTCTGCTCTCCGCCTCCAGGGAAGCTGGCATCAAGCAGATGGACGGGCACTTTTCAGCTTTAGAGGAAATTCACTCCAGCAACCCCAGAGCAGTTTGCGAAACAAATGTTTCTGTTGTAAACATCTCATGCAGCCATAAACTCCAGCCTCTCTGTAGAGCCCCACAGGGAGGTGACCCTGCCCTTCTGTGACCCCTAGAGCCGGGCACTGTGACTTATGAGTCATTTCCTCTGGCAGGGTGGGGTGGTGCCGGGTGGTGAGTCTCCAGAGAGGATGGGAAGAAGCAGGAATTCAGGCAGTGACCAGGCAGGGGCCCCAGGCAGGTTCTGTGAGACTGCAGTGTAGACGATTTAGTCCACTAGGCCTCAGGCCCTGACTGTGCCTGGAGCTGTGTAAGACACCAGGTATGTTGGTTCTCTCTGGGCCGGGCCCAGGCAGAGCCATGCGTGCTGTCTGACCCCCACCTCCACGGGCCTGGAGTCTTGTCTCGTGGGGCAGAAGATGGCTTTATTATACTGAGATGGTGCACTAGTTAGCTAGGGCTGCTGTAACAAAACTGCACAGGCTAGATGGCTTACACGACAGAAGTGCACTGTCGCACAGTTCTGGAGGCTGCAAGTCCGACTTCGAGGTGGCAGTGGGTCTGGTTCCTCCTGACACGCCTCTCCTTGGCTTGCAGTTGGCCGCCTTCTTGCAGTCTTCACAAGCCCTTTCCTCTGTGTGTGCCCATCCCGGAGGTTTTTTTGTGTGTCCAAATTCTCTTTTCTGATAAGGCTGCCACTCAGACTAGGGCCCATCCTAGTGGCCTCATATGAACTTCTAATTTTTTTGGTGCTGAGGATTGAACTCAGAGGCATTCTACCTCTGATCTACACCCCTGGCCCTTTTTATTTATTTTTTTTATTTTGAAGCAGAGTCTCGCTAGGTTGCTGAAAGTCTGAGTTGCTGAGGTTGTCCTCGAACCTGCCATCCTTCTGTCTCAGCCTCCCAAAGTACTAGGATGACAGGTATGCACCACCATGTCTGGCTCTTATATTAACTTAATTACCTCTTTAAAGGCCCTGTTTCTGCATACAACTACAGTCTGAAGTCCTTGGACATTAGGACTTTCACATATGAACTGTGCAGGGGACAGAGCTCAGTACATAACAAATGAGAAAGAGTATGCTTATAGGGAACGAGATGCAAAAGAAAAAAGGGAGAAAAGTAACGCGGATTCAGTGATAAGGAGCAGACCTTGGTGTGTCAGCTGTAGCAGCCATGGCTCTGTGAAGGCCCTGAGAGCCGAGGTCATGTAGTAATTTGCTATTTTTCTGGGAGTTGATTTGAGTCCTGTGCCCTGTGAGTCTCGTAGGTAGGAAGGGACAGAACGGCCCAGAACCCTCATCTCAAAAGTGCTGTGTCTTCTGTATGCATTTTACAGAGGAAATGCCAGGTCCTGGTGATATCTGAGGACCTGACAGTATCTACAGACTTATAGTCTGGATCGCTGGGGGTTTGCGGGCACACACCCAGCTCGGTTTCCTTAGACAGGTGTGCAAATGTGGTCTTGTGCCTGAAACAGGTGTGTGCTGGTGTTCACAGCAGCCCTGCCTCATCTTTTTTTTTTTTTTCTTTTGCAGTACCGGGGATTGAACCTAGGGGCGTTCTACCTCCGAGCTACACCCCGGCCCTATTTTTTATACTTTATTTTGAAATCGGGTCTCACGAAGTTGCGGAGGGCCTCACTAAGTAGCTGAGGCTGGCCGCGAACCCGGATCCTCCAGTCTCCGCCTCCCAAGTACTGGGATTACAAGCGTGCGCCACCATGCCCGGCTCCCTGCATCATCGTAATAGAAGGGACGAGGAAGCTGAGCCTCAGAGTTGAAAACATAGTGTCCTTAACCAAGGAGTGATAGTGAGGGTGTTCTGGGAGGGGGGTTCGAGCCCTGGAAAACCAGAAAGAAGAAAAGGAGTGTAAATTAATATAAACAATCCTGCTACTGATGGATCCTATGCAAGACCCGGATGAAGGTGCCACGGACACAAGCTCTCGGTGGAAGGCAGAGATCTGCCCTCTGGCCAGGGTGAGGGTGCGGGAGATGGGCGGGGAGCGGGAAGCGGCCACCAGGAGCCGGGCACTGGAGACTTTCCGTTCCTCCAGCAGGTGGCGCCAGCCAGCTGATTATCCGAGGGGAGCAGGCGCTTCCCAAACCGCAGGTCCCCTGCAAGAGCCAGCGCGCTGAGGAGTCTCCTCTCCTGGGCTCGGGGTAATTGGGTATTCGTTTCCCCTGGAAGATCTGGCCTGCGCACGCGCATGCTGGAGAGAAGGACCGCCTCTGCGGGCGTCCCGGCTTGCGGTAAGGGTGGCCGGCCCGCAGGGATCCAGGACCAGCCGGAATGTGGCCCTTCCCGCATGGGAAGTTCTCCCTGGATCAGGAAGACCCTCCACCCCCCGCCCCCGGGAGCCAAGAAAGAAGCGCCTTCCCTGAAAACCTCGGCCCCTCCCCAAGAGGGGAAAGTGGAAAGTCTTAGGACGAACCAGTCGTTTCTAAACATTTTCCTGTTTGGACTTGAGCCGATACATCCACATGACTGGGGGGATGTAAGCCGTTTCCTGTCCCGCCCCTCACCCCTTTGTACCACAGCGTGTCAGCCTTAGCATGGCAGTTGTGGACACAGAGGCTGCATTAGAATCCAGACTCTTCTGTGGCTTGCTGTGTGACCTGGGTGAGGTTCGTACCCTCTCTGTGCCTCAGGGTCCTGTTCTGTAAAACAGAGATGGTAACATCTCTTATCTCTTGGCTTTACCACGAGGATTAAGTCAATGAATATAAAGCACTTAGGAACAGTACCTGACACACAGTTATTATATCTAAGCAGTTATTACCATCAGCTGAGCCCAGACAATTTTCCCAACTAGGTCATGTAATACTGATGCCTGGAGGACAGCAGCTTCCCAATGATGGTGGATTGGATCTCAGTGAGGGAGGAAAGAACTTCTAGCAGGGAGTGGGAAGTGGGGAGTCTACCAACCAAGGGCCACAGGGGTGCCCACCCTCTTCCCAGAGAGACACCTGCTGCCCAAGCTACCAAGACTCAAGCTCCGGGCGACGCTGAGGGTTGGTGTGAGAGGGAGAGCAGGGGACCGGCATGGCGTTGTGGCGTCTAGCTGGGGTGCCCGTGACAGCCCGGGGCACCCAGTGGGGTCCCTGGATGAGAAACAGGGATCGGGTCAAGCTCGGAGGGAAGGCTTGGCAGGGGCCAAGCACCGAGGAGCACGCTGACCAGCCTGGGCTGGAGAACCACGGGCTGGAGCCAATGCCTGGGTGCTGGGCCACCCGGCCAGGCAGGGGAGACAGGCAGCTGGGCGCTGAGTGGCCAGGGAGAGCTCCAGTCTTCTGTGCCACCCCACACCTGACTTGGAAGAGTGGTTAGCTAGAGGCAGGGCTGCCAGACAAGCTGGTGGCTCTGCGGGGCCCACTGGCCAAGTTGTAGGGGCCCCCAGGACCTCAGGCCACTGGTCCTGCCTTTGATCAAGGATCAGGAGGGAGCAGGGAGAAGCTCTTCTCACGGAGGGGCCGAGGCAGCAGGGCAGGGGAGAGAGGCTGGTGGCAGCCACGTCTTGTCCTTCGACTTGGAGTTTTTTTTTTATGTTCATTTATTGGTGCATTGTAATTACACATTTTGATATATGTCAGGGTATGAACATCATACATGCACACATTGCACATTTAGCCCTCCCTCCAATCCCACCCTATTCCCTCCCCCTTCCCTCCCTTTCATGCTCTGGATAGTGATTGAGTCTTATAGGTTTGTGTATGTACATCATGTGCTATAGTGTGTTTCCCTCCACCCCCCTCCCAACTCCCTCAGTTAGGTCAGCTTCTTTGTCCATCTAAAGATTTCTTCTTCTTCCCTTCTAAGTCCCATTCTATCTAGCTCCCACAGATTAGGGGAAACATCTGATTTTTTTTTACTCTTAGTGACTTACTAATGTCACTTAGCATGATGTTCTCTAGTTTTAGTTTCACCACCAGCACGTCTGCCTGTGTGCCTGGCTGGCTGGGTCCACTCTCTCTTCCCCATCCCTACAGTCAGCTGACTTTCAATGGTCCAAAGGGAGGCGTGGGGCGGGCAGGCGGGTCGGGCTGGGATGGCAGGTACTGGACTGACCCCTGCATTTTCTCATTCCCAAGACATATGGAGTGTGTCATCTGGTGGTGAAGAGCGAGGGTCCCTGCACTCAGTGTGCCTGAATTTGAGACATGAGTACCAATTCTGAGCTGTGTGACCTTGGGTAAGTTACTTGCCCTTTCCATGTCTCAACTTCCTTCTTTTCTAAACTGAGGCCAAAAACAGCACCCTCCCCACAGGCTGCTGGAGGATTGACCACATGATACATTTGTGCGATGCATTTGTAACAGCTATGACATTCACGTTTATCATTAAGTACACATTAAGTTTACATCATCTTCTAAAACACATAGTTCCTGGCCTTAAGGGCACGTATGTATTTGTGCAGGAACTGGGTACTCTACAGCAGTCTCTGCCCCTGTGGGGTCTGAGCAGTCATACCTGGGGATGAGAGAGGGAAGGGGCTGGCCCAGGGCATGAGAGTGATCAGTTACAGAACGTGGGGGAGGATCCAGGCCTCCTGACCGGTGTAGACTCATCTATGGGTAAAATGCTTTGACATAGTAACCCAGTTTCTTCTCTCCCCTTCTTCTATCCAAGCTAATGCTTGGGCTCTGATCTTTGTGTTGGTCAGCTTTTTCATCGCTATAACCAAAATTCCTGACAAGAACAACTTAAAGGAGGAAAGGTTTATGTGGCTCAAAGTTTCAGAGGTTTGGTCCATGGTTGGCTGGCTCCATGGCAGAAACGTCATGGCCTCAGGGCCTCAGGGCATGGTGGAGGAAAGCTGCTCTACTCATGGTGGCTGCAAGTGGAGAGAAGGAGAGGAAGGGACCAGGGATAGACAGAGTCCTCAAGGGCACTCTATGGTGACCCACCTCCTCCAGCCATGCCCTACCTCTAAACCTAGCTGTGCTGCCTAACGTATGAGGTTTGGGGGGCATTTCATATCCAAACCACACCAATCTCCAAGGATGAGGGAGAAATGAAAGCAGAAACCGTTGGAAAGGTCTGTGGTTTTATTTCCAAAGGCCTTAGCCCCAAAGGGTAGATTGGGGGCAGACAAAATACAACATGCAGGGAGAGAGATTCACCCTGAGACTGGAGGGGAGACTGAGAGGTCTGGTTGGAGCCTGTGCTCCATGGGCCAGCTCCTGCTGCTCCTGGGACCCCCTTGCGGTGCAGGCCCCGCGACTCCTGAGGCTAGTTTTGCCGTGGAGATCCAGGCTACTGAGATCTGTCTCTCTGACAGAACACATTCGGCAATGAATGGCCACAGCAGCTGCCTGTTCCAAACCCCTTCTTCCCCGATCTGCTGGTGTGTGATGGCTTTTATAGACTGCCTCTCCAGGTGGAGCGGGAGCAGCTCTGAGCTTGCTACCTGTTACTGCAAGGCATTTCCCAGAGCGCTGTTTGCTTGGGCATACCGTCAGCCCCGCACACCGCTGCTCGACACTCTTGTGCTCACACCCGAATAAACTTTGCTTGTTTTCTTGAGAGTCCCCTGGCTTATGCTGTGCACACTGCTCTCATTATTCGCACTGTTAATTGGACGATGGCTGCATGAGGTCTGGAGTCCTAGCTCGGTCCTCGGAACAGCCAGTGCTGACCTGTATGAAACTTACAGCCCCCCTCCCCAAGCTTGCTACTATGTCACTCATAACTCAGCATGTGTGTTTAAACCCTGTCATTAGCAGGGAAATAAGATGACAGCTGGGGACTGAAGTGCGGACCCTGATAGCATGGAGTGGGGCTGGAGGTATTCCGGGTCTCAGGGCCTGGAGGGCAAGGAGGCAGGGCCACCAAAATGAAATCTCTGACCTCGATACAAGGGCTATGCAGGAGTCTCCCAGTGCCTTTGAGAGAAGTAAGAATAGCTGGGCCAGGTGGCACACATCTGTAATCCCAGCACTTGGGAGGCTGAGGCAGGAGGATCACGGTTTGGAGGCCAGCCTTGGCAACTTAGCAAAACCATCAACAATTTAGTGAGACCCTGTTTCAAAATTTTTTTTAGAAAAGGGCTGGGGGTGTAGTTCAGAGGTAGAATGCCCCTGGGTTCAATCCTCAGTACTAAAAACAAACAAATACACCAAAAACCGAACAAAAACCAAAAACTACCACCACCACCACCATCAAAAAAATCCTAGGAAAAGCCCACTGGAAAACTTTCCTAAAAATGTGTAGGTCCTTTACTTCTCTGTGTTTCTAGCAGTGCATAACGCTCACTGTTCTCGTTAGCCTCCCCTTATTTCGGGACCGGACTGGCCCGGGGATGGTCTGACTGTGTTGAGCTCCATGCACAGAGCCGCTGCTCTGTTCTGGTCCCCGGGGCTCAGTTCTTCGCCACGTGGGACAGCAGCCCCTGGACAGGAGATGGGGCTAATGCCCTTGGAATAGTCCTGGTCCTCTGCCACAGCAAGGAGAAGGATGGAAAGGTATTGACTGTCAAGCTCAGTTGGTTGCCGTAGCAACGTTCCCAAATGCCTGGAGATCAATAGCAGCGGCCTGAATTTTATTTGCTTTTATTTTCTCTTCAGGAACAGCAGCAGGCCTAAAAATGAGGATGGCAGACGCCACCGCTGGGTGGGTGACTGCAGCTGCGGGTCCAGCAGAGAGGAGACGTGGGGGTCCTGTGAGCTGCTGGGGGCGGGGTATGGGAAGAGCCGGGTTCTGCAGAGCCATTTGACCTGTTTTGTGGGCACACAGTTACAATTTGGCAGCCTGGTCCCTCCAAGGGGGAAGGGGGAATCGATAGCGCTGTCCACACATGTGTGCCTCGCTCAACTTCTGACCACTTACCTTCCATAAAGAGGCATCGAGGTGTCCAAATAGAGCCAGAGGTGGGGAGCTGGATTCCCGTTGCTGTGGAGTTCTTCTGGAACCAGAAAGGACAGTGTCTGTGTATCTAGGCAAAGAATAAAGGTTCCACTAGATGCAGCGTTTTTTGACATTATAAGACTGTTTGAGAGGCCTGGCTCATCTCAAAGCTGCTGCATTGGAAACCTTGTTGATCCTACAAAAGAAGGAAGTCCTACCTTTTGCAGCAACATGGATGAGCCTGGAGGACATTATGCAGAGTGAAGAAAGCCAGTCACAGAAAGACAGAGACGACATGAATTCAGTTGTATGTAGAATCAGAGTCATCCAACTCGGGGATGGAGTCAGGGAGTAGAATGGTGGTGGCCAAAGGGCTGAGGGAACGGAGAGATGTTGGACAGAGAATGAAAACGTTCAGTTAGGCAGGGCGAGCCAGTTCTGGGGACCTAGTGCAGCAACTATAGCCAACAACACTGTGTTGTGTGAGTTGAATTTTGCCAAGAGGAAGGATCCGAATGACGTGTTCTCAACACACACACACACACACACACACACACACACACACGGCCGCTATGTGAGGTGAGCAGCGTGTTCATTTGTTTATTTCATGATGGTGGTGTATATCACGACATCAAGCTGTACACCTTAAACATATCTAATTTTTATTTGTCAATTTATATCTCAATGAAGATTTTTTTTAAAACACGATAAAGGATTATCTACTATTTTACCACAATTAAAAAAAATTGCCTGTTGAACAAAGGCTGACATTGGGGGGTGCTGAGGGGACATGGGCTGGTGGTGAGGGTGGTCACAGTGGGTGTAGACAGAGGGGAGGGACCCTGGGAATATTCTGAAGTCACCACCAGAAAGACCCAGTGAGGGATTAGATGATTTTTTTTTTTTTTTGGTGTGGTGCCAAGGATTGAACCCAGGGGCATTCAACCTCTGAGCTATACCCCCAGCACTTATTATTTTTTTTAAACAGAGTCTCACTAGGTTGCTGAGAGTCTCGCTAAGTGGCTGAGGCTGGCCTTGAACCCATGATCCTCCTATCTCAGCCTCCCAAGTACTGGGATTACAGGCATGTGCTACCATGCCTGATCCCTGGATTAGATGAATTTTATACACAATGTTAGAAAGATCTTGTTGAATAAATAGTGTAACCATTTAGATACAATGATGTCTATATCATAGGAACATACAATTCACTCAAATATTACCCAATTCCGTTCATCTGCATTTTACAAAATGTTTTTGCATATCAGCTTACTGAACCCTCAACTCCCCTGAAAAAGGTTTGAGTTCTTAGCACTAGGTGATTTAAACTTGGAAACATGACATGGTTGTCCCAAGGGGACTTGCTTTATTTCCATCTTATTTTTGGGGTCCTTCTCACATTGCAGAGTCAAAATTCTGATTCATAACCTGAGACCAGGTTTGCCTATAATTTTTTTTCCAGTGCTGAGGATTGAACCCAGGGCCTCATGCATGCTAGGCAAGAACTCTACCGCTGAGCTACACCCACAGTCCTATAATTGTCTTTTCTCTAGTCTCTCCACTAGCTAGAGAGTTCTTCCATCTCACGATCTCTGTGCATAGTGCTTCCATCTCTGACTCAGGTGAGGACATCCACTACTCTCAATTCACCGCAGGCCAACACTGGGGGGATCAGAAATGGCACCCGATAATGGCAGGTGGTGGTGGTGGGGGATAGTTGAACAAGGTGGACTAGGTTGTGAGACGATTGTTGAAGACGAGTGATGGGCTTATTGTACAATTCTTTTTACATTCAAATATGCTGGGAAGTTTCCCTATTCAAAAATTAAGCTGGACAGCCGGGCGTGGTGGCGCACACTTGTAATCCCAGTACTTTGGGAGGCGGAGACTGGAGGATCCGGGTTTGAGGCCAGCCTCAGCTCTCTCTCTCTCTCTCTCTCTCTCTCTCTCTCTCTCTCTCTCTCCCTGTCTCTCTCTCTCTACTTAGTGAGGCCCTCCACAACTTCATGAGACCTGGTTTCAAAATAAAGTATAAAAAATAGGGCCGGGGGTGTAGCGCGGAGGTAGAACGCCCCTGGGTTCAATTAAGCTGGATGTGGTGGCACACTCCTGTAATCCCAGTACTTGGGAGGCTGAGACAAGAGGATCAGCTGTTCCAGGACAGCCTCAGCAACTTAGTGAGGCCTTGTTTCAAAATAAAAAATAAAATACGGTTGAAAGTGTAGCTCCGAGGTAGAATGCCTCTGGGTTCAATCTCCAGTAACACACACACACACATATCAAAAAAAAAAAAAAAAAGGAAGAGATAATAGCAACTACACATGGATAAAGAACAGAGCAATGCTCTGGGGCCCTCAGGAGACCCTCACAGTCTTATTTTCAAATTAAAATTGAAATATTGATTATTATACAGAGCCAGCTCTTCTAGTTTCTTAATCAAGACTGAGTTTTGTGATTTCAAGATTTTATAATAACTAGAAGTGACCTGGGAATTTGTCCTACTAGGAGATGAGAAGAATTAATGCCACTGACCAAATTTAAAGGGCATTAGATGATTTTAGCCAGGAGAAAGCAATAACCATTTATATAGTGCAGTTTTGATGACATCACTGTGCTAGAAAGGATGCCGGGGCCTGAATAACAAGCCTTAGAGGCTATTGTTAACTATCATGTTAACATATTGCCAATGTAACAAGAGCAATGGAATCGAGTGTCAACAGGTGTTTATCAAGCAGAGCTACATCCTCAGAGGAGCTCGGAGAATGTGGAGAACAATGTACAGGATTTTCCCAGGGAAAATGGGGGGGGGGATTCCAAGATGCATTTTATTTTTTATACATTGTTATAATTGCATCAAGAAATAAAGAGGGGTATACAATGGTATAATTGTATTATAAAAGAGAATTGAAGAGGCGTTGGGACAAAGATAAGGTATCTTTCTGATTGTGCCTCACCAGCTGTGCATACTCAACATGCAGGTTACTCTGGGGGAACCAGCAGCAAACCCCTGCAGATACTGAGTCTGGGCCATGTCTCTGGGCAGCCTCCCGGGCTGACGTCCATCGGTGAGCAGCTCTGGGAAGGTGAGGAAGGCAGAGTACGGGGCTGGTGGAGGAGAGAAGCCCCTCCATTCTCCACCCCTGGGCAGCTGCACCTTCTTTCTTCCAGCTGTGGTCTGAAGGGCATAGTTTCCTCTTTTGTCAAGCAGGAGAAGGAAGGGGAGCGGAATGGGACCATGTCGGAGGTGGTCTTGCCGGTGCAGCCCAGAGCCGCACACTCAGGAAAGGTCTGCAGGCACGCTGCCATTGCCCCCGTGCAGAGAGTGCTGATGACGGGCTCCGGAGGTAGCATGTCACATGCGCCTACAATTTGGCAGTGGGAAGGGAAGAAGAAGGAAGAGCATGGTGGCAGGTGGCAGTCTTACTCTGCAAAGACCCTCTTCCTTTATTTTCCAAATTTCCATATCAGATTTCCTGTCGAGCTTTTGTTCTTTGAACACTCGTTCCTGGTGTTTACTGCCACTGGAGATGACACCAGGACCCAGGGCTTCTGCAGGACCAACATCTGGTGGTGGACGCCCATCTGGTCCTTGTGTCATCTGTCCTCAGAGGTTGGGTGCTGCTGGACACCGTCCTTTTCGTGTGGCCTGGCTTTCCCAGTCCCTTTCTCTGCTCGGCACCCTCAAGCCCCTTGGGAGCCCCACTCTGGCCCCTGTGTCAGGGTGCCCACAGCTTGCTTTTTCTGGGGGGGTCTTTTCTGTTGCTGGGCAGGCTGCCTGGACGCTTTCTTGTCTCTATGCGCTGTCTCTCATTGTCCATCCTCTGCAGACATTTTCCTGTTGGGGAGTGGTCACATGAGGTTTGGTGAAAAGTTCACATCAACACCTCCTCTTCTTTCTTTTGGATATAAAAGCCTAGAAATCTACCCACTGCTATACCACCGAGGCAAAGAGGACAGTCGCTTTAGCAATTATGCTAAGACCTGGTGGGCAGCCTTCGCAGAAGCTGGGCCTTGGTGGGGACACTTTTTTCTTTTTAATAGCCACAGATTAAACAGTTCTACATGAATTTAGACTGTCCTGTCTTTCCCCCATCCTGACCATCAGAAAGGAGGATAAGAACATCAGATTATGTGGACCTAAGGAATAATTATATTTCTTTTTTGGTTGAAGTCTTTTCCCTTTGTGTGATTAACAAAAAAAAAATAGCTCCATTAGACATTCTTATGTATTTTTTAAATTACGACAGTATTAGAAACACATTGCTGAAAATTTTAAAAAATGAAAAAGGAGCGAGGCACGATGGTGCACGCTTGTAATCCCAGTACTTGGGAGGCTGAGACAAGAGGATTGCAGGTCTGCAGTCAGCCTCAGCAATCTCATGGGGCGCTCTGCAACTTAGTGAGATCCTGTTTCAAAATAAAATTAAAAAAATAGGGCTGGGGGTGTAGCTCAGGGATAGAATGCCTCTGGGTTCCATCCCCAGTACCACACACAGAAAAAACTAAACCAACCAACCAAACAAACAAACAAACAAAAGGAGAGGAATTGGGGAAAGAAGGGAAAGGAAGAATAAAAACAATAACTAGATACAAATCATTCAAGAACTCATTGTGATCCTCTGTTTCTTGCTCTGGAAATTCTGGGTGATATGTGACAGCCTTTTCTTTTAGTTTCTCTTTGCTCTCTCTCCCAGTCCTTAAGTTTGTTGTCTTGATAGAACTTTTTATTCTCTTCCCCTGTTTTAATTCAGAAGTCCTGGTAGGCCTTTATGTTCTCTACTATTTTTCCCATCTATATTCTAAGAAAAATTTTAATTTTCCTTTTCTTAGATGCTCTCCTTTTCTACTCTTCTTCACCACCTACATTTATTCTGCAACAACTATGTATATTTTAGCCATTTAAATAATTTAAAATTCTAGCTTTATGTAAAATGTCCCCATGCCTTGTATCTCTTAAGACCCTCTGCAGAAAGTGGCAGACCTCCAACTTGCTGCCTGTGAGAGGGTTCTGTCCCACCTGGCTGTCTGGTGACCCTCAGAGTAGAAACACAGGCCTGTCCTTAAATTGCCACCTTAAACTTAAAATATTAAAATCAATTTTCATTGACTGTCACAGAAAAAGGGATTGAAAGACTAGCTGAATTGTAGGGAAATGCCTCTTTATCACATGACATGGCTCTCTCCCTAAAAGGTCCTTCCACAGTTAAGAAGCCACATATGAGACATTGACTGGTGGGAGTCAGATTTCTTAGTGACATCTCTTAAAACCGTAGACACTTTATCAATGTGCTCACTATCGGGGTTTCCCTTTTTCCCATCTCCATTTCCTTCACGTCTTTATTTTTGCTCCTTATGTTATTATTTGTACTTGGTTAAGGTCTATAACACTTACAGCCTGCTCTTTAAATTCCACGCTTGTTTAGTTTGGGTTCTATATTTAAGTAGATTAAACAATTGCCACTAATCTTTTACCCCAAGTTTTCATCTACGACTTTTAATTTTGATCATTTCTTGGGAACTGAATCCATTACAAGTAGTTTCTATGAGATGGGCTCAGAGTAGAGTGTGTTCAACACTTAGTATAATTCCAGGCAGTAATCATTGTTAAGTGTTATTTAATAGTAATAAATACAATAATGGAATAATGATAATAATACCTTTTATTCTTTTGAGAATATTTTATTCAATTATTTTAGCATTTAATTGTTTTCCTTTTAAAATTGATGTTCTTTTGTTCACCACAGAATAAAATCATTACATCTTTGTTTTTCCTAAAGATATATTTACAGAAGCATTTCTTGTCTCTTCTGCCTTTTTATTTTGGTTTCTTTAGCTATGTAAAACCTTAATTGTATGTAATTAAATCTGATGATCTATTCTTCACAATTTCTTCTATTACATCTAAATTTACATACTTGATATTCAATTTTAAAGTCTTATTTTTCTATAATTGGAATTTAATATCTTAATATGTAGCTCTGTAATTCATTTAGAAATTTAGTATATGATTTAAGGAAGAACTCAAATTCAACATTTTTTGTCAAGTTCATAACCAATACAAATATTTGACAAGTTCTTCCTTTTCTGTTTCACAAATTTCAATGTTTCTTGAATTTTAAGTTTGAGCATATACACACACGTACACGGTCTATCTTTTGGCTGCTTTTTGTCTTCTTGCGGGTGGGCTGCCTGCTCTTGATCTCATGCGTAGGAGTATGACATAGGGCTTTCTCCCTGCTCTGCACCCACAATGCGTCTCCTAGATAATTCTCTTAAGTTAGCTTTTTTTCCCCATGAAGTTCTTGGAACATATACTGCAGAATCTTGTCTTATCTCTTATTTTGCCAGTATAAACTTAAGAGCAAATCAGACTTCTTCTTAACATGTTTACCCCTGAACTCTGGGAGTAGTTCCACCTGAAAGGTCTGTGGAAACAGCACCAACTTACCGACCAGTGGTCACTGAGAGACCAGGGACGTTCCCATTGTGCAAAGTGATTCTCTCCTCTCCTGTGTGAACAACTTCTCACACCCAAGGTCTTCAGCATGTACAGATTGGATATGGTCACAGAAGGGTTTCTTACCCCGTGACACACGATGACAAATGTCCACGCTTCATGCACTTGTTAACTAAGAGGACCACAGGACAAATACACTGGTCATATCTCTATTATAGTGCTTTGTTAATTTATTAGAGTTTGTTAACTTATCTTTTTATGTCTATCTTCTGCCAACATACTGTGAGTTGTGAAGGGTAGAAAATATATTTCAGCTCTTCTGAATCTCCAGTGCAGAGCACAGAATCATTCACAGAGTTGAGGTTTGGTTACTATTTGTTAGAGAATGATTAACATTTACACCCCACCATCTTCTCCAAATTAATCTATTGAACCAACCCATTGGCGATTCACCACAATCAAACGGAAACGGTGACATAATTGTGAAAGAGATTCCCCCAGTTTACTTACACGAGTTGTGCTGTATGCAGTCTGGCTGTGTCCCTCATTGGATCTAGACTCTGTGGCAGATCCAGAGAAGAACCGGACCCGACATTCTGATGATAGATGACACATGCGCTTAAGGAGAATTCAAAAGGGGAAGTGAGCAGTGCCTCACAGGCTGTGGATCAGGAAAGAGAAGAAAGGAAGAGAAGAAACATTTTTTTCTCCATTAACCTATGGGGATAAGAAACACCATAATTTGGGTCTTATTAAAGGCTGCCCCATGATTAATATTTCCATCTAAGAAGCAATTAAGGAATTATTATCCAGGGAGCTTGTGACAAAAGGAATTAAGCCATGCCAGCTCTGTTCGGGTGAAATAAGGCTTAGCTTTGAATATTGAAAATTAAGTCTATTTAGACTAAAGGCTTACGTTTTGTCTTTAACTTTTGCTCAGGTGCTGTATAAGAACCACTGAGTGGATAAGTAATAAATTATCTAGAACTACTTAGCAAATACAATCTGCAGTGCCAAATGGAATACATTATAATCATGGTGTGATAATCAGAATAATAATAATTTAACATGTGTAGTAGACTCCAAGGGGCAACAACTGTTCCAGTCCGTTAAAGCACTTGCATTTTGGGATATAAAACTATGCTTTTTGATGATATAGGAAACACTTCATTATTTCCAACTATTATTGGAACTGGGGAAATTCTTACCTCAGTACCATAATCATATATTGTGCTTACAAGTGCATCTAATTAGAAACATTCCATTGGAATTTTTTTTTTTTACAGACACAGTTATTTCTTAATGGTGCTCAATAGGAGAGTTACCCAGTGCCTGTAAAATAACTTAAAAAACACAGACATCAACTGAAAAATAGATATGTCTTCTATATCTAGAGATTTATAGACAAGTGGAGAAGGAAAGGACTGCCCCCTTATGTAGGAGAAAATAGTGGCCCAGAGAGGCTGACTGTCTTGCCAAAAGGAGTAGATCTGGGAGCAAAACCTGTGATTTCTTATCTTCTGTGTAATGCCTGGAACCCTGTACGTTGCTCTCTTTTGCAGATTTCTTGTCTGGAAGGAATGGGATTTATATGCACCCATTTGAGAGATGGAAACATTGGGGCTTCCCATCATGAAACATCACTGAGCCATGTGGCTGGCAAAGGGTGGGTCTTTGGCCAGGGTCAAGTGTGCCTGTATGTGCTGCTGCTCCCTGAAGAGCTGGGCCAGTGCAGTGACACTGTCCCTTGCAATTGGTTCACAGTTTCCTACCCCATCCCTCTCCAGGACTCTAAAGAGATCACAGCTCCTCTGGGAGCCACTGAGGGTGATTAGGAAGAGGCCTGGAAGTTCCCGTGCACCTAGTTAGGGCAGGTTGATCACTAGAGTCCACATTAGCAAATGTTTCTCCATCTCTTGCTATATGCCAGGTGTCACTCTAGGAGCTGGAGACATGAATAAAACAGGAACTTTGTTGAAAGAGCTGACAGTCTAAAAGAGAGATGGGCCCAAAGGAGCAGAGAGGAGATGGCTTAACTGTAAGTCCTTGACCTTGGGAGGGGTCGTCAGTAGTAACAGAGATCTTATTATTTTACATTTCACATGAAAAGTTTCTTTGCTCTGAATTCCTGGATTTCCACAGAGCCTTGTGCAGTGACATTCTGCTCTTTCCTTGAGCCCAGCAGCTTCAAAATACTCACTTGTCTACACTAGTCATTTCTGCCAACCTTTCTCAGAAATTTTCCACATGATTAATATTATATTACAAAATCTCCACTTTGGGTGTTTTGCTGTAGATGCCACACAGCTGTAGCTGTCAGCGGGTCACGCTGTGTGATGAATGAGCCCAAACAGCTCTGTGAACGCTGTCACTTCCCTTTGTGAATTCAAGCTACAGACTAGTCCCTTCATCGTCATTGCTTCAAATTATACCTGAGATATGTGCAGAGAATTCTCCTGATGTGATTCCCAGGCCCTGGGAAGATGGCGAGGGCTAGCGGAGTTCCTCTCTCTCAGAAGGCTGATTCTACTTCACACTGTGTTGACAGCGGGTCTCTAGGTCACTCCTTGGTTGAAGGTTTCTTTTTGCTGCTGATCATGCCACATGGTTCTGTTTTCCTGAACATGGTGTAGGGAACCCGTCTTTGCCATTTTCTTGGGGCATCTGGAATTATCCCTAGGTGAGGCATGGTGTTTGGCGAAGCCAGAGGTACTATCTCCACATCAACTCAGATGAGACTCAGTCAGGGACAGCTGATTGTGGGCCAGGACCTCCTCTCCCTGGGGCCTGCCCGCGCTTTCCTCTGCCTTTTTAGAGTCAATGCTCTGCAATTTCATTTCCTGCTCTTTATAGCTCTTCTCCAAAGCAACAACTATACAAACTATAGTTTTGTTTGTTTGTTTATGGTACTGGGGATTGAACCCAGGGGCGTTCTACCTCTGAGCCACACCCCCACCTCTTTTTATTTTTTTATTTGGAAACAGTCTTGCTAAGTTCCTGAGGGCCTAAGTTACTGAGGCTGGCCTCGAACCTGTGATTCTTCTATCTCAGCCTACTAAGTACTGGGATCACAGGTGTGTGCCACCACGCCCAGCACTAGTTTGTTTTTGCTTACTTAACCCCAGTCGTGGCTGCTTCTCTTAGGGGTTGTGTCCTGGGCTCCTGTTTTTCTTGGGTAGAGTTTGGCGGTTCGGTCTAGGGTAGAGTTTGGTGGTTCTCAGATTCTCTGGGTGACATCACTCAGTTTGTTCCCACCTATGTCCTGTCAGAACTGCAAGGGCTATCCTTCTTCCCTCTTCTTCTAGAACTCTCCATTCTCTGAGAGGAGAAGCAAGTGTCATTTTCTTCCCACTTGTATGATATGCAACTGATAGAGAGTCCAGGAAGGAATCTGAGGCTGGTCTCTTAATTCCCACCCACCCAGACAGGGGGAGACATCAGACAGGTGTGGCCACTGAGCAGTGTCCCTTTAGGTCCAGCTACTGTACTTCCTTTTCCATATCCCAGTGTGTCACCTCATGGTGCTTGCCCTGTGGTGTCTGCCTTGGGCTGGAGCTGCCTATGAGCTTTGTTGGAAAATGCTCTATTTGAGTCCCTTCCCTCCAGGTTCACTTAATGCCCATGCTGTGGACAAGAAGAACAAAGGCCAGACTGAGAAGGGGCTGGAAGTGGACCTTTTTGAGCAGTAACCAGGCTGCCTGAGAGTCAAGCATCACTCTTCCTTGGCCATTCTTGAGTATGTTGTACATATATGAGGTAGATGTTTAGCCGGTCGATAATTGCTAGTGTAAGGTTTTGGCTAAGTGGTGGTCCCTGGAGGCCACTTCAGTGGGGATGGGCCTCCTTCATGCTGACCTAGACGCTCCCTGTTGGAGATGCTGGAAGGGCAGCCCTTGCTTCCTTTCCACTGGAGTCTGGGTAGATCAACTTCCACTCTTTCTTTGACAGCATCAGGGTGTTCTGATGATGGTAGTCAGCATCCCACAGAACATATCTGCCTCTTCGTGTTCATGGACACAGACCTGCCGCAGGCCACCTCTGTTTCTGGGACCACCACCTGGTCTCCTGAACAGAGTCCTCTGCTTCTACCCAGCCTTGCATCGTTCTGTCCATTCCCCACCCTGCAGTTGGTATTCTGTAAAGGAGATCCTGTCGCTTAAAATCCCCCAGCAGCTTCTGAGTGCACTGGGAATAAGGTTCAGATGCCTTGCTGTAGCCACAATGATGTATCTAATCTGGCCCAGCTTATCTGCATCTTCAACCTAGACTACCCTCACCTGGCTCATGAGCACTGGCTCTTCCCTGCCTCAGGCCCTTGGTACTTGCTGTGTCCTCTGCGTGGAGACTTCTTCATGTGCTTAGATCTATCTCATTTTTAAGATGTTCTCAAATGTTTCTTTTTCAAAGAAACCCTCCTGGATCCTCGTTCATAACATCCACAACCCTACTTTGCCCCAGATACTCCTATAATATCATACTTTTTACAGTCGTCAACTAAATGTCTGAAATTGTCTTTGCCATTGTTTGTGGGACCATCAAATCCTAGAAGGGAGGATTTCATCCATCGAGGTGAGTGTTATTGTCCCAATCCTCACAACTCAGCAGCCACTCAGGAAAACACAATGTTGAATGTTGCAAAAGTCTAGGCTTGTGGCTATTTGGCTGTGGCTCCTAGACATGTCCCCAAATCATACGTGGCCAGGAATACGATAATGGATAGGAAAAAGATCCTGAAAATCTTATTTCTGCATATTTAGTGACTTGGTTATCTCTTACAGGCCAGGGCCTCAGTTTCGTCATCTGTAATAAGAACAGTTTGAAATGGACTCCATCAGCTCTATGACCCTTTCTGCTCTGATTTTTTTTTTTAATGTGCACTGGGGATTGAACCCAGGGGTTATTAGGGTGTGACTTTCTCTCAGGGATCCTTGTCTTCTCAGATCCTAAAATGGGAATAATTGCACAGATATTTACCATATTCTTGTGGGTATATTAGATAATCTTCCTGATTTTTTTTTTGTCTTGGAGCAAAAGTTTATCTGATTTAGAAAACTTTACATATTTTTAAGAGTGAGAGATGTGTGCACATGAGCGTCTGCCCTGCACTGATGAACTGTGAGCCGTGCTTTCTGAGAGTCCATGTGGCAGGGGTTCATCTGCCCCCCTCCTCCTCTCACAGGCCCAGACCTGTGGAGACAGGAAGTTAATTATCACCTCCTAGGATGCTTGGAACCGCCTCTGGTTTTGAAAGGACTGTCTTCCTGCTGGTGCTGGGAAGGAAAGAGACCCACACAGACAATTATTTCCTTAGCTGCAAGCCACTCTGGGTTCCCACGTATTTATCATGCTTGACCTCTGATCATGAGCTTCGTGCCGAATTTAATGTAGAGAAAAGTGCTGGCTGAGGAGCCCCGAAGCCCCCCTACTTGGTGATTATAATGACTGTGGGTGTTCACCCCATGCTGAGTCACTGCGGGAGCCAGGAGGGCTTTGGCAAAGGCCATCGCATGGAGCCCACTCCCACGGCTGGCAAGATCAGACTGGGGTGGGGCGGGGGTGTCTGACTCTACTCTGCCACGGGGCCTCTCACCCTGGAAGACTCGGAGCGTTCTTCAGGGCCAACTTGAGCCCCTTCCTCACCTCACCTGGACGCTCCCTCTGGCAGGTTCTGGCCCCAGCTGTGCTCTGCGCCAGGTCATCTACATTTTTTTTAATCTCATTTAGTCATGATGGTATCACGTGAAGCAGGATTTACAAATATCACCATTACCTTGAAGGGATTATTTAAAAAGAATAATTATTTTGCCCAGTGTCACATAATTGGCACTTAAAGGTGAGATATTCTGATTTCCCTTCGCGGTGTAACGAACCATCCCAAAGCCTAGTGACATAAAACAAGATTGATATTGTCATGCTCATAGGTTCTGGGGGTTTGGCAGAGTCAGGGTGGGTTCTCTCTGCTGCACTAAGGATTAAGTAATGGCAGGTGACCTGAATAGGATGTGGGCCCTGGGACAGGATACCTGAGCTGTTGCCCAGAACCCGTACATGTGGCCTCCACTTGCAGCCTGGACTTATGCCAATATGGCACCTGGTTCCAAAGAAGTATTTCAAGAGGCACCATCAGACATCGGGCATCCTAAGACCGAGGCAGAAGCTGCCAGGTTTCCTCTGATCTAGAAATTCTTTGGGTGTCACTTCCTACTCCACTGGTCGAAGCAGTCACAAGTCAGTATCATTTCAATGAAAGGGGACACAGACCCCACCTCTCCAACGTGATGAGTATGGAAGAGTTTATGGCTGTGTTTTAAAATGGCCATATGGGAATTAGATCTGGGCCCCTGACTCTGCAGCCATTATCCTATTAGATAATGTTGCCTGGATGTAAGAGCCAGTGTGTCCTGGGAGAGGGATCAGCAGGGAAATGGAGAGTATGCTTTTAACATGGTTGTATCTCTAAACCACTGGGACTCTTTTAAAGAAAAGATAGCAAATAGCCACTCGGTTTAGGAGGCAAATGCTGCAGTGGGGGCCAGGTGGTTGTAGCTGGGCAGGTTTGGGTGATCTGCACAGCCATCTTGCCTCAGTTCTTCTCCAAGAAAAGGAGAGAAATGTCCCTTTCTCCTGTCCATAAGGGCGAAGTGCCTGGGGGATGTGGAAACCTCAAGGATGTTTCAGCCTGTGCTGCAGAGAGACAGAAGTGCTCTGTGTCTGTGAGGGGTCCTGCCTCTCGGCCCTGAATCTCACTGCTCTTGGACACACTCAGTGGGCAGCCGAGCCTTCTAAACCAGCCTAACTCCCAGAAGCCAAGCCAGATTCCCCGGACCACACACACTTTCCCCATCTTGATCATTTACACTATTATCAGTTCTATTATGGAGATGCTCCTCTGTAAACCCATCCCAATAAATCCAACATAAGTTGAAAACACTGTAAGTTGAAAGTGCATTTGATGCATTTAACCTACCAAACATCCTAGCTTAGCAACATGGCATGCCGGAGGGTCTTGGTTGTGTCCTCTCCTGATTGCACGGCTGATTGGGAGCTGTGGCTCGCTGCCGCTGCCCAGAATAACAAAAGAACTTCAGACTGCATATTGCTAGCCTGGGAAAAGAGACAAACTCAACATTCAAAGTATAGTTTCTACAGAATGTGCATTGCTTTTGTATCAATGTAAGATAAAAAAAGTGTTACATAGAATCATTGTAAATTGGGGAACATCGACACATTGTTGTTCATTGGCCAATGTATCACATCTTGCAAAGAGTTCACAATATCTCCCTAAAGCCTTGGGCCTCTGGAGTCCTAGGTGAGTGACCGTGGGCATATCACATGCCTTTTACGACCTTGGCTTTCTGCAAAGCAGTGACCAGAGTATTTGTGTCTCAGAAAAGTTACACAGATTGAATGAGCAGACACGAGAAAGTGTTTTCTAATCCGATAAACATAATATATGTTAGATGTTTTTATTGTGGTCATTTCCTCTAGCACTTAGCAAGCAGAGTGCTTAATAAATATGTGCACTTTAGTCTTGATTTGCTCTAGACCCCAGCTGAAGTTCATGGCAGAAGGAGATTGGAACTTTCATCTCCAGTCCCACTTGGGGACATATGTCACAGAAGCCCTTTAATATGAATTGGCCACACTCTGCTTTTTCTTGCACTGCCAAGCTGGAAGAGGGATTGCAGGCTTTTGTAACTGACATAATCACAACATTGATTAAGGAAAATAACTGACTCTGTCAATTTAATTAAATAGCTAGGGATGCGCAGCCCCAATCTCAGGCTATCCGCTTCGGGGCAAAGCTGGTGCGGGAAGGCGGATCTGGGCCTGTGATCAGCGGCTCCTCTTCCAGGAAATTTTGCAAGCTGAATAAATTTTTGCAACAACTCACTTCATCCATCAGAGACTCAATTAAATTAATCTATGAAATACATGGGAACCGTTCTCTCCACACCAGACCTCTGCAAGAGGACAGACCGGAATAAACTCCCAAGAGATACATCTCAGTACAGGTCGCATTTCTAAAAATTTTCAGTCTGCTCTATTTTTACTGTAATCAATGGACCTGTGTTTTAAACAGCAGGCATTTATTGGTTACCCACTGTGTGCTCAGTGCTGTTTTAGAAGCTGCAGGGATTACAGAGTAGAAGCTGTCCCTGTGTTTATGACATTTTCGCGCCTGTTCTGAGCAAACCTTTCAGTGCACAGCAATGAGTGCACATAAAATGATCTCGTGCCAAAACCAGACAGGGAGGCTGAGAGAAGGGCTGGGGCCCAGCTAGGCCACTGAAGGAAATAACTGGGTATCAGCACTAGATTAATATGGAGGCCACATTTCCTTCCCCTCCTTCCCACTGTTCCTTCTTCTCCCCTCCCCCACATCTGGTTCAGCCCAAGGTTCTCCTCAGCCTTGTGCAAGGAGGTGGGTATCAGAGGGGTGTCGCCATCTTGGTCAGGAAGAGCAGCCTGCGGGAGGCTTGATCATTCGGGAGGATGGACTCAGTGCTGGCCCCCAAGCTGCTAGTGGAAGACACTTAGGAGCTGGCTTCCCCGGGAGGACTCCTGGGCTACCTGTGTGCCACCTTCATCACCTCTGTGGCCTCAGCAGAACGGGCTCACCCTGGGCTCCTGCCTCATCCCTCCTCCCCTCTCTCACCTCTTGGTCACTATGTCAAAGTTTCTTCCCACCAAGTGCCTTGATGGCGAAGTGAGTTTTGTCACTCATACCGTCTTCAAAGCTCTGCTCCCTGGAGACTGTCCCAACCTGGTGCTGCTTGGATTTGGGGAACTGGTACTAATGTTACTAGAATCCAGAGGCCTGACTCTGCTGATCCAACAAATCAGGTATGGCCACTTACCCCCCCCCCAAAACAAACACAAAATAATGGCAAAAAGCAAGAAAAGAACTTTAATTAGGACAGCGACACCAGGAAGGCAATGGAACCCTTGTCCTTAGCCCTGTCTTCAAGGGGCTGACAGCAACTTGAAGTTATATAGAAAGGGCAACGAGGGCAAGGGCTGGGGGTTTGCATAGCTGGTTTTTCACAGCTGCTGAAGCCAGTGATCTTGCTCAGGTGTGTCTCCTCCATCATTTTTTTAGGATTGGTCAGGCAGGTGTTGTCAGTGATAAAGTTGCTGTTGCCTGGGAGGTAGCTTCTATTCATCGTGAGATGTTCATCCATCAGACCTGGTTCTTGGAATCCCAGGTGACTCAGGGCAAGGGAGACAGATGCAAAACGGAGGCAGAGATATCAGCTCTTCTTTAATCCTGCTTTCAGCCACCTGTTGTACATTTGCCGGCAAAAGAGAGGAGTCTAAGTCCTTGTTACTCCAAAGTATGAATTTGCACCTTACTGAGGACTGATAGGGAGTCTTTGCAGAGCCAAGAGAAAGTTTGTTGACTCCAAATTTTTGACTCATTACAGAGGCAAGGAATTTAATCTCTTCCTCTCTTTTGTTAGCACCAGGAAGGCTTCTGTTGCTCTTTGCTTTACTTAGAATCCCTCTCCATTTGGTCAACCCACCCTTGAGGCTCAGAGTCACCTTCTCTGCAGTCTTTCTTGTTTCCTTGCAACATGGTACTCCTCCCCTCCTCTCAATCCCCCAGACCGCATCCTTCTCAGACTGTACTGAAGTCCTTTGTTGCTGTGTCACCTCCATGTCTGGACTGTAGCTGTGTAGGCTTTTGTGTTTGCAATTCACAGGATAACACCGTGGGTGTCCAGGGGTTGCTCAGTTAAAGGATGCAAAAGGGGCAATGAATGCAGAAGCAGCCTGCTAAAACCCAACAGATGGGGCCTGCCAGATTGCAAAAAGCAGCTGGGTGTGAGGAATAAAAGCCAAGGCAGTTAATTAAAAACATTTTTATTTGACCTGATTAAAAAAAAGTTAAATCTATGAGAAGTTTCTGCTGTGGAATTAAAGAGGGTATGAGTCAGGTGGAGGGGTAATGTGTGCTCCGGAACAGTACAGATCCTTGGCTGGAATCGGCATGTCCACTAGCCGTGGTGATCCTGGGCCTCAGGCTCTCTATCCAAGGTGATGAGGACTTAGATCCCCTGCAAGCGTAGGGCTCTTCCACGGACACCCATGTGCTGGCCAAGCAGGCTCTGGTGAGCTTGAGCTCAATTGATTGCAGTTAATACCATGTCTGTGTTGAACAGAGTCTAATCTGGGAGCGAGGGAAGGAAAACAGAAAGGTTAAGGCCCTGCTAATGTTTCCAAGTTGCACAGCCAGTTTTTACTTAGAAACATGCCCGTCCCGGTGTCCTCGCAGAGAACCTTTAGGTTGACGATGACCTCCTAACTGGGTTTTGCTGTCTTTAATCACTGGCTCCAGCTGGGTTGGAGCCAGTAACTCTAAGGTCATCGCCACAACCAGGGATGGGAGGTATTTGTGAAGTAGAAGGACTTATTCTTAAGCTGGAGACTAGATAGGTAACTAAGAGCATGTGATGCTGAGTGCCCAGGAACTCAGAAGTGCCTGACTTCTGCACATGGGGTGTCAGTGTTCCCCAGAAAACTTTCCTTCTAGACAAGGGGCTGCTTCCTTGGTAGGGTGAAGTAGTGAAAAGAACTTTAGAATTCAGTCTCCACCATTTCATAGTCATGTGGCCTTGCCCAAATTTTCTCTGAATCCCAGTTTCCTTACTTGACAGTTTGGGAAATTAACCTTTGTCTCATTGATTGGTTGTGAAGATTAAATTATTTAACATATAGAGAATTTCTACTTCAAGATAGCCTCAGGCAATCAGCTCTTAAAAGATTTTTCTCCCAGTTGCCATGTGAATATTGATGAAATTATACAAAAACAGTTTTGAAAACAGGAACACAGCCATTCACAACATTTTGGGAGAAATTTCCTTATGTATAGGTCTGGTGAAAGATTGCCTTATTGCATCTCTACCTCTTATCAATGTGGGTGGTTTATAGTATTGTTTCACAGTACATCTATTGGGCATGCCAAAATGGCCCCAGTAATTTCAGTTTCTTTGGTGGCATGGCTCTGGCCATTGTGGCCTCTGAATGGGATGGTGCCATGGGGTGGGGAATGGATAGAAAGAACAAACTCCCTCTCTCCACTGTGTGATCCTAGGTCAGATACAGATTCTGCCCTAAGTAGGCAACAGACCCCTTTCTAAGGGCCTAGGGTCTTGCTCACAGGCTCTCATTTCCAGTGGATGTATTCTGTTCCATTTTTTTTATTGGGTTGTTTGTGTTCTTAGCAGTGAGTTTCTTGAGTTCTCTGTATATGCTAGATATTAGTCCTCTATCCAAGAAATAGCTGGCAAAAATCTTCTTCCATTCTGTTGGATCTCTATTGAGGGTTTTGGTAGTTTCCTTTGTTGTGCAGAAGCTCTTCAGTTTAATGCAATCCCACATATTTATTCTCTTTTTAACGTCTTGTGCCTTTGGGGTCTTGTTGAGGAAGTTTTTGCCTGTGCCTATGTGTTTAAGAGTTGGACCTATGCCCTCTTCAAGTAGTTGCAAGGTCTCTGGTCTAATTTCCAGGTCTTTGATCCATCTTGAATTGACTCTTGTGCAGGGTGAGAAAGTGGGATTCATTTCCATTTTTCTGCATGTGGTTAACTAGTTTTGCCAACACCATTTGTTGAAGAGGCTATCTTTTTTCCTGTATATGTTTTTGGTTACTTTGTCAAAAATCAATTGGCTGTAAGTGTAGGGATTTGTTTCTGAGACTTCTATTCTGCTCCATTGGTCTGTGTGTCTGCTTTTGTGCCAATACCATGCTGTTTTTATTACTATGGCTCTGTAGTATAGTTTGAAATCAGGTATTGTGATGCCTCCTGCATGGTTCTTGTTGCTGAGAACTACTTTGGCTATTCTGGGTTTTTTGTTGTTCCAAATGAATTTAAGGACTGACTTTTCTATGTCTGTGAAGAATGACCTTGATAATTTAATAGGCATTGCATTGAATCTGTAAATCACTTTTGGAAGAATGGTCATTTTGATGATATTTATTCTGCCTATCCAAGAGCATAGGAGGTCTTTCCATCTTCTAAGATCTTCTTAAATTTCTATTTTCAATGTTTTATAATTTTCCTTGTAGAGGTCTTTTACCTTCTTGGTTAGGTTTATTCCTAAGTATTTTATTGTTTTGGGGGATATCATGATTGGAAATATTTTCTGGATTTCTTTTTCAGTGGATTTGGCATATAGAAAAGCTTCTAATTTTTTAAGATTGATTTTGTAACCAGACATTTTGCTGAATTTGTTGATAAGTTCTATAAGCATTTTGGCTGAGTTTGTTGGGTCTTCTAAGTATAACATCATGACATCTGCAAAGAGATAGTTTCATTTCTTCTTTTCCTATTTGCACTCCTTTGATTTCCTTCTCTTGCCTTATTGCTCTGGCTAGAGTCTCTAGCACTGTATTTAAAAGGAGTGGTGGCAGTGGATATCCTTGTCTTGTTCCTGTTTTTAAGGGGAACTCTTGTAGATTTTCCCCATTCAACATGATGTTGGCTGTGGGCCTATTGTATATTGCCTTTATGATGTTGAGGTATGTTCCCTCTATTCCAATTCTCTGCAATGTTCTTATCATGAATGGGTGTTGGATTTTGTCAAATGCTTTTTCAGTATCTATTGAAATGATCATGTGATTTTTGTGTTTAGTTCGGTTTATGTGATGGATTACATGGATTGTTTTTTGTATGCTGAACCAGCCTTGCATCCCTGGGATGAACCTGACTTGGTCATGATGTACGATTTTTGTGGTGTGGTTTTGAATGCACATTGCTAGTATTTGTTTAGAAATTTTGCATCTAAGTTCATCAATGATATAAGTCTGTAGTTTTATTTTCTTGAGCTGTCTTTATTTGGTTTTGGTATTAATGTGATGTCTCCATGGAATGTATTTGGGAGAGTCCCGTTTCTTTCTATTTCATGGAATAGATTGAGGAGTATTGGGATTAGTTCTTCTATAAAGGTTTTATAAAATTCACCTGGGAAATCATCTGGTCCTGGGCTTTTCTTTGATGGTGGGCTCTTTATTGCTGCTTCAGTCTCTTTGCTTGCTATTGGTCAGTTTAAATTTTCTATATCTTCTTGATTCAACTTAGGAAGGTTGTACGTGTCTAGAAATTTTTCCATTTCTTATAGGTTTTCCATTTTGTTGGAGTATAGTTTTTCAAAGTAGTTTCTGATAATCCTCTGGATTTCCATGCCGTCGGTGGTAATATCACCTTTTTCATCTCTTATTTTAGTAATTTGGGTTGATTCTCTCTTTCTTTTGGTTAGGTTGGCTAGTGGTTTATCTATCTTGTTTATTTTTTCAAGGAACCAGCTTTTGGTTTTGTTGTTTTTATGTATTTTTTATTCTCTACTTCGTTGATTTCTGCTCTGATTTTCATGATTTCCTGTCTTCTACTGGCTTTGGGGTTAGACTGTTCCTATTTTTCCAAGGGCTTTGAGGTGTGTCATTAGGTTATTTATCTGGTGATTTTCTGTTCTTCTTATGTGGGCACTCAATGCTATGAATTTTCCTCTTAATACTGCCTTTAGGGTGTCCCAGAGATTTTGATATGTTGTGTCTCTGTTTTCACTTGTTTCTAGGAATTTCTTAATTTCTCCCGTGACCCATTCCTCATTCAGCAGTGTGGTGTTCAGTCTCCACATGTTTATGAGGTTTCTCTGGGTCTTCCTATAGTTGACTTCTAGTTTCATCCCATTATGGTCTGAAAAAACATAGGGGATTATATCACATTTTTTGAACTTGCTAGTACTCACTTTGTAGCCTAGGATATGGTCTATATTAGAGAAGGTTCCATGAGCAGCTGGAAAAAGTGTGAATTCAGCTGTAGTTGGGTGGAATATTCTGTATGTGTCTATTAGGTCCATTTGGTTTATGGTGTTCCTTAGGTCTGAGGCATCTCTACTGACCTATTGTCTTGAAGATCGATCTAGTGGTGTGAGAGGGGTGTTGAAGTTTCCCAGTATTATTGTATTGGGATCTATGTGTGATTTAATGTCATGAAGAGTTTCTTTTATGAAAGTGATTGCACCTATGCCTGAGGCATAAATGTTGGCTATTGTTATATCCTCTTGTTGGATTGTTCCTTTTACCAGTAAGAAATGACCTTCTTTGTGTCTTCTGATAAGTTTAGGTTTGAAGTCTAATTTGTCTGATATCATAGTTGCTACTCCTGCTTGTTTTTGAGTTCCATTTGCATGGATTACCTTGCTCCATCCCTTCACCTTTAGTTTGTAGGTATCTTTACTTGTAAGGTGTGTTTCTTACAGGCAGCATATAGAAGGATTGTGATTTTAATCCATTTTGCCACCTTATGTCTTTTGATTGGGGAGTTGAGTCCATTTATATTCAGCGTGATTATTGAGAGATGAGTTTTAATTCCTAACATTTTGAGTTTTAATTTATGTTTGAGGTAGTGTTTGTTCTTCTTTACCTAGCTGTTCATTTGATGGAAATTACCGTTTCTCTGGTTCTGGTGTTTAATATTTTTTCTTTGTAATTAATCTCTTTTGAGTATTTTTTATAATGCTGGCTTGGAAGACATAAAGCTTCTGTTTGTCATGGAAGGTTTTTATTTCCCCGTCAAATTTGATTGGTATTTTTGCTGGGTAGATAAATCTTGGCTGGAAGTTGTTTTCTTCCAGAGTTTGGAAGATGTTGTTCCAAGACCTCCTGGCTTTCACGACTTGCTTTGGAAGGTTGGGAGTGATTCTTATTGGTTTGTCCTTGAATGTTACTTAGCCTTTTACTCTCGCTGCCTTTAAGATTCTCTTCTTGGCCTCTACATTAGTCAATTTGAGTATTATGTGGCATGGTGAACCTCTTCTCTGATCTTGTCTATTAGGGCTTCTATATGTTCTCTGTACCTGTGTGTCAACTTCTTTTTCTGTTTGGAAAATTTTTCTAATATTTCATCTCTGAATAGATTATTGATTCCTTTGGTTTCAGCTTCTATTCCCCCTTTTATGCCTATTATTCTTAGGTTTGGTCGTTTAAGATTGACCAATATCTCTTCAATGTCCAATTCATGCTGTCGAATTGTTTTTTCTAAATTGTATGTCATGTGTTCATTTTTGGAGAGTTCATCTTCTAAGAGTGAGATTCTGTTTTCCATGTGGTCTAGTCTATTGTTGATGGTTTGTATTGATGCATTCATTTCAATTATTGCATCCTTTACTTCCTTCAGAGCTTCTTTTTGATTCCTGTTCAGGGTGTAAGATTCTTTGTTTATTTGATCCTTCATTACTTTCAGGCTCCCTCTGAATTCTTTTTGGAAATCCTGTACCATTTCTACTATTAAAGTTCTGAATTGTCCTTCTGGCAATCTTTGCACTTCTGTGTTGGTGGGTTCTGTTGTTGTGGGGTTTTGGGAGCTCATTGTTTCTTTGCTCTTCTTCCTCCCCATGATTTCAGGTTTCTTAAGTTTATACATTGTTGCTTTTGGTAGCTCTCTCTCTCACTCTTTAGGTTTCCTATGTCTAATCTCTCTCTCTTTATGTATCTTATTCTAGTTGCTACTAGGTGAGCCTTAAAGGTGATTAGCCTTTACTGAATGGTTATTCTCACTTGCTCAGTATAATGTCCATTTGCCTGCCCAATTCTTGGTCTCCTTCAGTGATTGGGACTCTTGCCTGTTGCCGCTCATGATCTGTGCAGGCGACCAGTGCTGCTATTGCCCCTCTCACTGCAAGCGTGGGTCTCCGCATTCTTTACTTGGGCTGTCCCTATGTCTGTCTCTCTCTGTCTATACCTATGGCAGGTGTCACCAGCAGGGGACCCTGGGCTTGTGTCTCTCTTTGCCTACAGAAGCTGTGGATGTCACTTTGACCTGATTCTGTGCAAACATGGAACTCCACATTTTCCATAGAGAGGGCTGGGTTGGTCCAATTTTTCCCCAGGTATGACAACTGTATCTCCTGTGGTGATTCCTGGGGACTCTAGAAGGACACTGTGACCCGCCGACTGCAAGTCTGTCCCACCCAAATGTTGCCAGGAACTGTCTGCTTATCTATGCATCTACTGCGTCCCACATCAGAACCAACTCCCACCTCCACTGGGGAAATCCTCACAGTCTCAGACCCCATGAGTCCCTGTGGCCATGCTGGGTGGTCTTCCCCTGGGTCAGCCTGTTGACTTACAGTCTTGTTGAATGCTACTCTTAATCTCTGGGGGAGGGGGTCAGTTCAACTGCGCTGCCACAGGTTCTGGTCAGGCCTCTGGGCACTGGGGTCTCTGCCGAGTGTGGATCGAACTGCTGCTCACTTTTGTCGCTGATGCTCTGAAGTTGCTGGTTTTACAACAGGTCCCTTGCTTCTTTGTTGGTGGCCTGCAGAAGCTGCAATGCTGGTAGCCGCCAGCGTGGTCTGACCAAGATGGCACCGCTGCCACTTCTGCCATCGCGGCTGTTTGGGTCTGTGTCACGCATGGAGCAAGTTGCTGCTCGCCTTCACTGCTGCTATTCTGCAGCTGCTGGATTCACAACAGGTCGTTGGTGTCTCTGTTGGTCTTGTGTCGAAACCACAGTGCTGGTAGCTGCCAGTATGGTCCTGCCAAGATGGCGCCACTGCATCCACTGTCGCCGCCACCATTTGGTCTCTTTTGAATGTGGAGCGAGCCGCTGCTTGGTTTTGTCTCTGCTGATCTGCAGTTGCTGAACTTACAACAGGTCTCTGGCTTCTCTGCTGGCGGCGTGTGGAAGCCACAATGCCAGTAGCAGCCGGCGTGGTCCCGCCAAGATGGCACCGCCGCCATTCCCTAGTTAAGGTGCTTGTAGCTTTTTACTTTCCTCTGTTTTGTCTTCTGGCTTTGATTCTGTCGTGTTTCAAATTTTTCGTTGTTTAGTTGAAGTTTTCACGTGGTGTCTCCCTTGGTCGCCATCTTGGAACCCTGGAGTTCTCTCTCTAAAGCAGAGATGGCCGCAGGGCATGGTGGTACATGCCTGTAATCCAAGTACTTGGGAGGCTGAGACAGGAGGTGTTCTGAGTGAGCCCCAACCACTAGGTCGATGTTGGAGAGTTGGAGAGATACAGAATGGTGGGATTTAGACTCAGACTCCCAATTGAAGTTTATCATGCCAGTTTACTCTCACACTTCACACCAGGTATGGTAGCCCTAATTCTGCACTGCCAAAATTCAGCGGGGGAGCTTACCAGAACTCATTTTCTTCACCAGGTTCTTGGGTTGTCACTGTTGGTGGGAGATACACCAACAGTCGCAGAGCACCATAACAGGGAGTCTGGCAACTCACTTGACGTGGAGCTGGTGGCTCTCTGGGCCTAACTCTCTTGGGTCTTATATACTTTTTGAGGGTGTCTTATCTTAGGAGGACATATGCTCCTTCAGCTGAAGCTGGGCATATGCATTTACATCCAATGCTAGGGTTACATAATTTGGGGAAAAGCAGTAAATGTGTCTTATCACTCAAACCAGGCTTGGGGAAATTCCTGGGCTGTCATTTTGGGTTTTTACATTTTACTCACACACATTTGCCTTCTAATGGCAGTACTTATGTCAAGCAATTCACAATTCAAAAGGGCATGTCCAAAGGCATTCTCCACAGGAGGATTGCAGGTTTGAGTACAGCCTCAGCAAGTAGTGAGACTCTCATCAACCTACTGAGACCCTCTTTCAAACTAAAAATAAAATAGGGCTGGGGGTGTAGCTTGGAGGTACAATGCCTCTGGGTTCAATCCCCAGTATCAATCAATCAATCAATCAATCAATAAAAAACAAATAAGTAAATAAATAAACAAAACAGAAATAGCAATGTCTATGTAATAGGACTGTCAGGGGATTAAGTTAGTTCTCAATATCTAGTACTTGGTTCTTAGTTCATAGTTGAGTATCTAGTAAGGCCTCAGTGAATATAAATTATAAATGATAATTTATAAATTATCATTATTGATCTAGTATCTGCCTTGGAGAAGGCCACCAATCCATTCTGTTAACAGATACCAAGCCCAACAAGTATAACAGAAAAACAAGACAAGCAGAATGAGGCCTTTTGAAGAATTCTGAATCAGAAATCATTTGTAATCAGGACACAGAAGAACATTTCCTAACATGTGCATTTTAGAAAACACGGCCTTTGTCAAATAAGAATAGGCAAAGAAAAGGAGATAGGGGAATGAGATGTAAACAGATGAGACAGTCAGAAAGCTAATTGAACTCATCAAAGGTTCTCAGAAAAATGAAATGCATAAACCTAACTGCATATCCGATTGTTGGTATAACCATGCAGTGAGGAAATATTCCAAGTGACACTAAAACACAGTGCTTTGGCATCTGTAGTAGATCATTTCCTAAGGACAATAAAGAATTGCAGAATATTTTAATCTGTATTTGGAAATCATGTTGGTGATAGTAGTGTTAATACTGTTATTCTGAGACCGTTAAGGTGTGTGTCATGGAAAAATCAAATGAGTGGTTATGTTGTTGACACTGAGAGCTGAGACTTTCGGCATGGTTGAAAGGAGGGAAAATTGTAAGATGGATGGAGGTAAATACAGCTCCTACAACTCTGGGTGTGAATTGTCAGGGTGAACTGGGTTTTACTGTCAACGCTTTTCCTGTTCTGTCAATTGAAAAGGACTAGGTGCAGTGGTTGGCAGAGCTTCCCCGGTGTGCTGATTGTATCTCTAATGCCATTTACCACCAAGAATTGGTGAGAATTGGAGAATTGGTGGATTTCAGCTCTGGGGAAAAAAAATTTCAAGATGAGCCTAAAGTAAGTTGTCAGACTACATAGCAAAAAGCTATTAAATATTATTAGAGATGTGCCAATGTATTTCTTGAATAAGCTTCCACTGTCCAAAGATGGAGCATATTGATCATTCATAGGGTAGTAATCACAATGGATTAAAACACATCAGAATGAATTGATGATAATAATAAAAAACTCATCAATTAATTTTGGAGGATTTTAGGGAATTACTTTATTATTTTTTTAAAATGTTTAAATATTTTTTTTTGCGGTACTGGGGATTGAACCCAGGGGTGTTCTACCTCCGCGCTACACCCCCGGCCCTATTTTTTATACTTTATTTTGAAACCGGGTCTCACGAAGTTGCGGAGGGCCTCACTAAGTAGAGAGAGAGAGAGAGAGAGACAGGGAGAGAGAGAGAGAGAGAGCTGAGGCTGGCCGAGAACCCAGATCCTCTGGTCTCCACCTCCCAAAGTACTGGGATTACAAGCGTGCGCCACCACGCCTGGCACTTTATTATTTTAAAATACAGAAAATGAAGGGAAAGTAGCTAACACTTATCCAGCTTCTCTTATAGGAGTTTTTATAGGCTCCTTATAGGACTTCTTCCTCTGGATAATGGGTTGAGGAGGAACACCTTTTCTATGTAGAAGAATTTGAGCTGATAAGCAAAGAATGATAGAATTCGGTCATTTTGTAGTCTTTATAGCAGTGGAACCAAGCAATGGCTATAAATGGCTGGTATCATCACAAAAGAGAGACAACCAGACACATAGAAACCCATATTTCTCTATTGGTTTTGGCATCTTCTGCCTTGCTTTTATGTTGATGGCTTTTCTAGTAGGTTTTAGACTTTTGTGTTATATTGTTTTATGTGTGCTTCTAATAAGCAGTATATATATACATATATATATTATGTGGAATATATACATATATATTATGTGGAATATATATATATATATATATATATATATATGTAACAAAACAAGTCATAGGCAATCCTATGTCTTCACTTTTTTCTACACAAATCTAATATTTATAATTTTATGGTAGAACAGTTTATTCTTATTCCTATAGCTAATTTTGTTTTTTTTCTGTTTACCATACTCTTTTTGGATTTATTTTTATCTGCTTTTCTCCCTTAATCTGAATTGATGAAATTTTCTTAATTCCCATATACGTTCTTCTGTTTGACAAGCTAATATTGATTATATTTCTTACAATGGTTACTTTTAAATTTCAACATATTATTAAGCACACATTTATGTAATATAGTTCCTCTACTCTGTTACTAACAGAAAAATTAGGAAGAAAACTTCAGCTTACTTTATTATGGACTGGTCTTTGATCCTCCCTCTCTTGTGACTATTTTCTAATGCTTTGGTTCTAAATTTTTTTAATAAAAATCTCACTTTTAATATTAGACTTACAGACAATATTTGGGCCCTTTCTTTACTCACTATTGCTTTTTGCATAATAAACCTCTCTCTGTTCACATTTTGTTGTTACTGATGTTACACTATATTATTTAGTAATTTTCAGTGAAGGTCTGGAGTGGTAAAATTCCTGTTTTGTAGGTCTGAAAATGTACTTATTTTGTCAAAACTCATGAGCAAAAGTTTGTAAATACTAGTTTTGGTGCCAATTATGCCCCTTTGACCCTGGGAGATGCCATCTGGTTGTCTTCTGACATGTTGCTGCTGACGGGACCTCAGGAGCAATTTAATTGTCTTTCCTCACGGCGTTTATGTTTTTGCTTTATTCTTGATTTTTGCATTATTGCTGTTATGGGTTGAGGATGGATAGTGTCCCCCAAGTCCATGAGCTAAAGGTTTGGTCCCCAGGGTGGTGCCATGGGGAATTGCTGTGGCCCTTCAGGAGGTGGGGCTAGTGGGAGTTTGTGGCATGTGCTCTCTAAGGGGATCATGGGACTCTAGACTCCTCTCCTCTTTTTCCTGGCCCATGATGTAAGTGGTCAGCTCCACCACACATTCCTGCCGTGATGTGCAACCCTCACTAAGGGTCATTGCTTTGAACCTAGTCTTAGCCCGGAACTCCCAGATTTGTGAGCTAAATAAAACTTTTCTCTTCATAAAGTTAATTGCCTCAGGTATTTCATTGTAGGAACACAGAGCTGACTAATCAAGTCACCACAATTACCTATTTTTATTCCTTTCATTTGGCTTTTGATCTAAAAAAATCCTGTCACTTTTTAATGCTAGAAAATTCTTGGGCATTATTTCTTTGAATATTGTTTCTCCTTCATTCTCTCTACTTTTACTTTGGGGACACTTGTTAGACACATGTTGGAGTCTTTTGTTCTGGTCCCCATAGCTTTAACTTTCCTTTTCATACTTTTTAATCTTCTTATCTCTCTCTGGGAAACATCTGCAGAGAGCTTCTCACCAATGCCCACTTTAATTCACTAGTTCAATTGAAATCTGCCTCAATCTGGAGTTTATTGAATCTGTTTCAACCCATTAAAAAAATTCAATGACCATGGTTTTATTTTCTAGGACTTGTAAGTGGTTTTTAAAAAAATTTTCTCCTCTCCTGCTTATTGTTTTGTTGCAATGATGGGGATCAAACCCAGGGGCTCACTGGTTTGAGCAAGCTGGGCATGCTGGGCACATGCTCTACTCTGCCACTGAGCTACCTCTCCAGCCCTCCCTTACTTTTTTAAGTGGAAAATGTTTACTTTCTAATTGTGTTACAGCACCTCAAGTGAAAACCCTCATCTTCACCAAAGTTCTTGTGTCCTCTTTAGAACCTGACTTGGGAACGTCCACCCAAATTTACCTCTACCTTTCTGCCAACCATAGGCAGGGGCCGGGCACCAGCGTGTAAGTTATATTAATCACACCAATACTTTGAAGAAGATAAGACAAGAAGTTGTACATGGCCACCAGGGCAAGACATGCATTTTGATAACATGATTTTGTTTTGCTGTTTCTTATTTTAAGAAGAGTGTTTAGACTAACCAAGTTGAAACCAAGAAAACTTCCACCCATAACTCCACTTATTCTAAATGATTAAGTTGGAATATGCTTTGCAATAATTTTATCTCTGGGTATTGATACTGCTAGAAATTAAATTACTTTGTTGAAATTTCTGGTTTATCTGTCACTTAACTAAAAATCATAAATAATTTGCTAAGAGAAAGACACACATCTGCTGACATCATTTTGTGAGATTTCTTAATTACAAGAAGAGTATTGGAAGGCCATCTACAAAATTAATAAGGAGTGATATATCTTTATAATTTTTAAAACTTTCAATTCCCTCAAAACTAATTTTGCATTGTTTTTGAAGAATCCAGAAGTAAATGAGATTGCTTGAGAAGGCCATGATTTTGGTGACAATTGAAACCAAATTTAAGTTCTGTAGTTCATATAGACCTGAGTAATTTGTTATTATCTGAAGTTCTCATTTATATTCAGGGCTTTGTGGCCATGGCAAACTCTTTACTCTTTGTACACCTGAACGAGACCTACATATTCTGAATTGTATTTTCCTTCTATTTCTTGGCCAAGCTCACCTCTGGAAACTTAAGATCATCTATCACAAACCTCCCTAGCTGCTGGCAGCAAGAAAAGATAACTATGACAGACAAGGTTTGTGATGTCTTAGCTTTTTCTGTGACCCATGTCTAGGCTTGCGGTTGCTTTTGCTTCTAAGGTGCCCTGAGGACACGGTAGCTGCTCTTAGCTGTAGGCACAGAGAGGAAAGTTCCTGAAAGTTTGTGCCAAGGACTGATGGATGTAGGAGCAGGAGGGCCCTGATCCCTTTGCCCAAGGCAGGGACATCTCTCTGAGGTGCAGTTTATACGGGATCATGTTGAGACAGAGGCTTTGCCTGAAATGACACCCTTGCTGTGTCAGCTTTCCATCACTGTAGCAAAATACCTGAGATAATTAACATAATAAGGAAAAAGGTTTATTTTGGCTCATGGTTTCAGGAGTTTCAGTCTTTGGTTGGTTGCCCTGTTGCCTTTGGGCCTGTGGAAAGGCAGTACATTACAGCTTGAACACATGGCAGGGGAAACTTCCCACCTTGTGGCAGCTGGTCTGCAAAGAGAGAGAAAGAGGAGGAACCAGTGGTCCCAATATCCTCTTCAGGGGTACGGCCTAAATGACCTAGCTTGCTTCCACTAGGCTCTGTTGAGATTCCAACGTGTGGGTCTTTGGGGAACATTCAAGATCCAAGGGATAGCCCTTGCCTTGTGTGGTTTCTTTTTCCCTATCTTGCCCCTTCTCTCCTTACTGGTTTGGCTGAGATTACATCCTTACTGTCACTTATTCCTGCTCCCTGTCTCAGGGTTGGTCTCAGGAGAATCAGACCTATGACAGTAAACATTCAGAGTGCGTGCAGATCAGGTGTCGCTCATTCCTCTTCATAGTCGGAGCATTGCATTATAAGGAGAAGGGTGAGAATGTTAAAATTTTATTGTCCATGAAGGGAAAAAAACAGTTGTAACTTGGCCATGGTTTTGCAAAGTTATCCTTTGCATGATACAGTGCTCTTCTGCATGGGGCTGAGTACTGCATGGGGTAAGTTTTGGGAGACTTGGTATCCCTGAGGAACCCTTCATCGACGCGGTGCACTGGAAAGACAGTGAGGTTTCTGTGGGGTCCTTATACCAGGAATGGAGGGTCTTCTGCTTGGGCACTGTTGCTGGTCCCTTGGTTGGGGTGACCTGTACTACTTTGTTTCATACTTTTATTGTTCTCTTAAAAAATGGATTCCAATCTTCTCTTTTCTTCTTTTTTGGTGGTACTGGGGATTGAACCTAGTGGCATTCTACCTCCAAGCTACACCCCCAGCCCTATTTTTTTATTCTTTATTTTGAAACAGGGTTTCATTAAGTTGCAGAGGGCCTCACAAGTTGCTGAGGCTGGCTGCAAACCTGCAATCCTCCTGTCTCAGCCTCCCAATTACTGGGATTACAAGCGTGCACCACCATGCCTGGCTTGGATGCTGATCTTGAATGAACTCTTCCAGGCTCTAAAATATACTTAAAGTCTTTGTGAGATTGTCTCAGTTTTGGCTTGTGTTGGTGATGAACTCGTCCTTCTGTCGCTGATTGTATTGCCCTCCATAGTGTTAGATTTCTCATGTTCTCTGGAGTTTTAGTTCCCCCGGGCTCGTCCTGAGTGAGGGTTTCATTTCTCCTCACTCTGCCCTCACTTCCCCCCATCCATCAGCTGTGTGCATGTCTCCATTCCAGCCCTGTGGAACCCCAGATGCAGGACATGTATCATGTCTTTATGGTAAAACTTTCAAAATCCTTTCTTTTAGCTTTTTCAAATGTACAGTAAATTATTATTATCTGTAGTCATCCTACTGTGTGCACGTCAGAAGGAGCAGATCCTATCTAACGGTAACTTAGAACCTACTCATCAAACTCTTCCCATTCCTCCTTCTCTCTACTTTCCTGAGCCTCTGCTAACTATCATGCTACTTTCAATTTTGATGAGATCAACTTTTTTTGGATTCCACAAATGAGTGAGATCATACAGTACTTGTCTTTTGTGCCTTGGCTTGTTTCATTTAACACAATGGCCTCTAGTTCCTTCCATGTTATCACAAATGATAGGACTTCATTTTTTGGGACTAAATAGTATTCAATTGTGAATATGTACTGCAGTTTCTTTATTCATCAGTTGATGGACACTTAGGTTGCTTCCATTTCTTGGCTATTATGAATAGTTTTTCAGTGGACATGGGAGTGTAGGTGTCTCTTTGGCATACTGATTTCATTTCCTTTGGATACATACACAGTAGGCAGGATTGTTGGATCATAGGGTAGTTCTATATTTACTTTTTTGAGGAACCTCCATACTGTTTTCTATAATGGCTATATTAATTTACATTCTCACCAATGGTGTGCAAGGGTTCCTTTTTGTTCCAGTTTTTGTTACCTTTAGTGTTTTTGATAACATCCATTCTTACAGGGGTGATGAAAGTTTAGCAATCAGTTTTCACAAACTTGGATCAAGCCAGCTCTAGCACACCCTGACCAAGTTCTTGGTGTCCTTGTTTTGGTCCAGATCAATGTGAGATCCTCCAGCTCCTTGAACTGATTCTTTTCTAGGAAACCCAGCTACTGGTTTCAACATCCTCAGCCTCTGTCCCCTGTTGCTCCTCCAGTGGTGTGACCTTCATTACCGGGTCCTACAGCTGTGTAATATGGAATGAAGAAAGTGACTTATGATGAAGGGAAGCCTTCCCTTTTTTATATTCATTTATTGGTGCATTGTAATTATACATTTTAACACACATCAGGGTAGCAGCATCATATATGCACACATTGCTCATTTAGCCCTCCCTCAAACCCCACCCTATTCCCTCCCCCTTCCCTCCCTTTCCTGCTCTGCATAGTGATTGAGTCTTATAAGTTTGTGTATATGCATCATGTGCTATAGTGTGTTTCCCTGCACTCCCCTCCCAACTCCTTCAGTTAGATCACCTTCTTCGTTCATCTAAAGTTTTCTTCTTCTTTGTCGGGAATCCCTTCTAAGCCCCATTCTAGAACTAGTTAGGAAATGTGAGATAAAACACAGGAAAACCTGCATACTTGGATAACCTGTGATCACATCTTCTGGCTGAATTATATAGCAGAAGGGAGAGGAAGAAACAGGATTACTGTCACTTCAGATGATGCTGTCCAGCTCAGTAATAGAAAAAATTTGAATACATAGGTGAATAACCTTGCCTTCGCAAGATGTTTCCCTCCAGTTTCTCCTCTGGCTGTCTTTACTGGTAGCTCCACCAGCGTGCATACAGAGGAAAACAGTCACAGACATCATCAGTGACTCAGAGAAGGCATTCAAGAAATACAACAAATGATGGCAGAGACATGATAAGCCATGAAGCCTTGGAACTCATTCTTTGCTGACTTAGATCAGTTCAGGTAAAGATCTTTTAAGTGAGGGCAATATATTTGATGGTTACCAATAATGACCAGAGAAAACCCTAAGGACACCCGTTTTGCTAAATTATCATGCTAACTCTAAAATCAGACGTGCTAAGTATATTTATTGAACCTGTTGGAAGGAAATAGAGGAGCAGGAGGCTATTCCATCGATTCTGTAAGATAATGGTGGGCAAATTAGGTCATACTCTGGATCATTTCCCACACATCCTCCATGTCAGAAATTAAGAAACGCTCTCATGATTATTTTTATTATCTTTTCTCATTTTATTGTTCTCATTCACTGGTTGCAGATGCTATTGAGCAGGATCATAGAATGCTAAAGTCTCAGTATTGCAAAGGAAGGAGAAGAATGAAAAGGAGGAGAGGAATAGACTATGATTTATTGAGTAAGTCCTTTGTTCCAGGAATGGGATGAGATTCCTTTTACTAATTAAATTATCACAATTTTATGATGGTGATGTGGAGCCCTGCTCTCCCTATTTGGCATGCCCATCCCTGCAGGGGCTCCCAGGACCTTCCCCATGGGGAGATCTTAATGATTCTTTCACTGAAGTCAGGCTTGGCCTTGTGATTCGCTTTGGCCAGTGAACATGATTGTACATTTTGTGTATCCTTTCCTAGAAAAAGGTTTTTTTTTTTTTTTACAGTACTGGGGATTGAACCCAGGGGCATTCTATCTCCAAGCTACACCCCCAGCCATATTTTTTTTATTCTTTATTTTAAAACAGGGTCTCACTAAGTTGCAGAGGGCCTCACTAAGTACCTGAGGCTGGCCGTGAACCTGGATCCTCCAGTCTCAGCCTCCCAAGTACTGGGATTACAAGCATGGGCCACCACGCTGGGCTGTAGAAAAAGTTTCAAAGCTATTGCTGCTCCTTCATCTCTCTTCTCCATCTTCCATGGGAATATCAGGTTTCTGATGGGGCTGATCCTTCAGCCTGGATCCCAGAATGAAGAGGATGCAGGGACCTGGCCTCAACAGATCTTTAGCCAACATGTATGTGTATGAGTGAGAAACAGACCCTCACCGCCAGACACGGAGGCTGAGGTTTGTTATGGCAGCAAAACATAGAAGAGTTGCGTAGTAGAAACTGGTACCAGAAAAGAAGTGCTGTCTAACAACAAAAGTAGCAACAAAACCTACAGCACGTGGCAGTGCCCCGGCATTTGGTGAAACTGCCACCTGCAACAGCTTGGAACCCACATGGTGAGTCTAGTGCACTTGTCGCTTTATGAAGGAGCAGGAAAGTGAAGTGGTACCGTGTGAACTGGTTGCACTGGAAATGGAAATGGTTGCACTAAAAGAAAAGAATTGGCCAATACACAATCAGAATCGGAAGGGAATATAGAGAGCCTTAAAATGGCAGGATTCACATGGTGGAAGAGGCAATTGTTTTGCATTTAAATTCATACAACATGAAGTTGAGAGATGCTTTGGCATGTCTCAGAAAGAACTATGGGCACCACTGATGTGTGTTGTGAATTGGAATCAGATTGGTTAAAACTCACATTTTTTGCCAGGTTTGGTGGTGTATGCCCATAATTACAGCTACTCTGGAGGATTGCAAGTTTGAGGCCAGCCTAGGAAAATTAGCAAAACCTTGTTGCAAAATAAGAAACAAAAAGAGCTGGGAATGTAGCTCAGTGGTAGAGCATCCCTTGGTTCAATCCTCAGTACTGAAATAAGTAAATAAATATGAATAACAAGGGCTGGGGTTATAGCTCAGTGGTAGAGCACTTGCTTTAGCATGCTGAAAGCCAGGGTTCATTATGCAGCATTGCAAAAAGAAAGAAAAAGTTACATTTTAGAGAAAGTCCTATAGTCAAAAGTCCTATAGTCCTATTATAGCTCTATAATATACCCACAAGCATGTATTAAATAGACAAAGACTGTTGAAGACTTGAAATAGCCCTAGGGTCTCCCAACCTTCTATAAGAAATAGCTACCTAGTCTGTAAGATGGGTGTATTCTTCAATATCCTCGTCAGAGGTGGGCAAGAAGGATAATTGAAAAGGAAAGATTTTTCAAGAGGGTACAACCATGAAGAACAATGGGCTTTTTAACATATTATGAGAGCTATGACTGGTGAGAGTTCAGAATTTTATGGACCAGTAACAAATAAGACTTCCCACTGTTTCCCTCTCTTCATAGGAGTGTTAATTTTGGTTACACTGTCCCTCTTGCACCACTGTATGCTGGGTGCATATGCATGTGTGCGTGCGCACGTGTGTGTGTGTGTGTGTGTGTGTGTGTGCGTGTGTGTGTGTGTGTGTGTGTGTGTGTGTGTGTGTGCGTGCAGGTACATTGTCTCTTTAGTTCATAGATCTATGGGGAGATCTATGGGGGAGCATATTTTTCATGAAAAAGGGAGGAATGTATATATCTGAGATCAAAAAGGCAGATTACAAGCACAGGGAGATCGAATAGTGAACTTTTGAATGATGAGTGGGTCACTGAAGAAATTGGGGGAAAATTAAAAAAATTCTTAAACTCAAACAAAAATAGAAACATAGCATATCAGAATCTGTGGGATCCAGTTCAGGCAGCTCTAAGAGGAAAGCTTCTGAGTGCCTTTATGAAAAATCAAAATGAGCTCAAGTAAATAACGTAATGAGGCATCTCATGATCTTAGAAAAACGTTCAAGAACAAACCAATTCCAAAATCAGTAGAAAGAAAGGAATGATAAAGATTGGGGCTGAAGTTAATGAAATAGAGAATAAAAGAACAATACCAAGGGTCAAAAGCAAAGAGTTAACTCTTCAAAAAGATGAACAGGATGAAAAAACTCTTTGCCAAAATAGCCAAAGAGAGAGAAGACTCAATTTAATAAAATTAGAGATAAAAATGAGAATATTACAATAGACTCTTCTGAAATCTGGAAGATCACTAGAGACTATTTTGAAAACTTATATTTCAATAAATTGGGATGTCAAGAAGAAATAGATAACTTTCTAGACACAAATGACTTACCCAAATTGAACCACAAGGATATAGAAAACCTTAAACAGACCAATAATAAGCAATGGGATTGAAGCTGAAATAAAAAGCCTCCCCAAACCAAATACCCAGGAACTGACAGATTTGTGGCTGAATTTTGCCATACCTTTAAGGAAGAACTAACATCAATGCTCCTCAAATTATTCCATAACTAGAAAGGGAAGGAATGCTTCCAAACACATGCTATATAGCCAGAACCACCCTGATACCAAAACTAGATAAGGACACATCAAGGAAAGAAAATTACCAATCGATATCCTTGAACATAGCTACAAAAATCTTTAATGAAATAATTGCAGACTGAACTGAATAACACATTATAAAGATCATATATTATGATCAAGTTGGTTTCATCCAAAGAATGCAAGGATGGTCCAACATTCATAAATCAATAAATGTAATACACCACATCAGTAGAATCAAGGACAATAATCACATGGTCATCCCAATAGATGCAGAAAAAGCCTTTGACAGAATTCAACACTCCTTCATGATAAGAACTCTGAAGAAACTGGGGATAGAAGGAACTTACCTCAACATCATAAAGGCTATATATGATAAACCCAAGAAGATCAGAGGTTCCCAATTCCACTTGAATATTGTTCAGAGAGCTTTCTAATAGGACAGTTTCCCTTAGCCTCTCAGGTTGCGGCTAAGATTCTATATTTTTATGCAACCTCCCTTTCTTTTTCCATAAAGATATTCTGATGCAGTTTGGATATCTCTCTTAAGCACATCTTAATTTTGATATAGCCCAATTCATCTAGTTTTTCTTTTCTTGCTTGTGCTTTTGGTGCAGTGTCTAACCAACTTTTGCCTAATTCCAAATTACAAACGTTTACGCCTGTGTTTCCTTCTAGACATTTTATAGCTCTAGCTCTTACATTTAGGTCTATGATCCATTTTGAGTTAACTGCTCTGAGTTAGGGGGCCAATTTGATTCTTCGGCATGTGGGCAGTCAGTGGTCTCAGCACCACTTTTTGATAAGACCATTCTTTCCCCATTGAATTGTCTGGGCATTCTTGTAAAAAATCAATTGTTCATAAATGTGAAGGTTATTTCTAGACTCTCAGTTCTCTTCCATGGATCTATGTCAGCAACATGACATCTCGATTAGTATAGCTTTGTAGTAGGTATTAAAATCAGGCAGTGTGACTCCTACAGCTTTGTTATTCTTTTTCAAAGTGTTTTTGGCTCTTCTGAGTCCATATGAATCTTAGGATCAGCTTGTCAAGTTTCCCATCACCTCTTGTCTTCTCCAGTCGCCCTAACCACGGGGTCCTCCATTTGTCTTAGTCTTGCATTGTTTGCAATTCCAACATGCTTCCTTCTGTGAAAACACTCATTAACTGAGGATGTATCTGTGCCTCATGGAGTTTAGCTCCTTCATGCATCATAAGAGTAGAGCCATAATATATATATATATATATATATATATATATATATATAATATATTATATATATTTATATATATATTTTTTGAGGCATAATATATATTTTATTTTCCCAGAGTTGCATGCCAGTTTGCATTATTGATACTTGGTTGTCTCTGAATCACTGTAGTGGAGTTAAATGTAAATGGGATTCTCCAAGTCTGAGAAAGAGATGGACATCTATGGCTCAGGATAGGCTCCAAGTCACGTTTCCTGGGCCCTGAGAACACCTTTTTAACCTCTTGATGGCATTTCAGAGTGTGGGCAAGAGTGCTGCACCACAGAACCTGGTCTCTAGCCACCCCAAAGAATCCCTTGCTATGGACCTCCTGCTTATCTGGTTATTACCTGTCACATCTACGAGAGCAGGGGTGAGTCAGTGCTTGTCATGTAATAAGAGTTTAACACTTATTGGATAAATCAACAGATGATCAATTCCCTGACTACATCTTCCATTTGTCCAAGCACTGTGCTCTATACATTTCACTTCATCTACGTCTCCTTAAGGACTTAATTCATTGGCTGTGATCTTTACTCTTCACCTGGACAGTACTTTCACATTCCTCATATTATTTGAATTTCGTAATATCCGGTGACAGATGTGATTGGTTTCTTCTCTGTTTTACAGAGATGTGTAAAGTCCAGAAGATGTTCAGCGTTTAAGTTAGCGTTTCCCCAACATTAATGTCAGTATGAACCAACTGATGTTCTTATTAAAGGAGAGACTCTGGTTCAGCCGGCCTGGGTGGATCTGACAGCAGAATTTCTCATGAGCTCCCAGCTGATGCTGATGCTGCAGTCCCACAAACGATACTTTAAGCAAGGTTTTAAGTAGAACCTTTTCTTTGCCTATGTGAAAGTGAGAGGTTAAAAAAATAACAAAGGAGACCAATATCTCTTCCCCCAAACCTGAAGAGACTGAGAAGCCTCAAATCAAAGAATCATCATAGACAACATCTGACTGAAATCCCAATGATAAAGACTGATGGCCATTCTTGAGTTCACAGTATACTACAGGGATACGGAATACTGTAGACTCACAAAGTTGGAGGATTCACACTTCCGATTTCAAAACTAACGAGAAAACTATTTTTTAATCCAATGCAGGGACTAATTTTTATAATATGCCTAAGATATTTCCTTGGAGGAAAAAGGAACTTGAAACCTGTAGTTAAGGGTAAAAATTGTTTCCATCATTTTTTCCCTTCACTACGAGTATTGGAAACTGAAACTTAACATCATGCTTGGGAAATCTTGAGCACCTTGCTGGGCTGCCTAAGGAAGCTAGATTGTTCTGAAGCATGAAGATAAAGGCTTTCTCTCTCTATCTAGGCATGGGATCAGTTACTGGAGCTTCCCAGGTAGGACACGTTGGGCATTCATCACCCCTGCTGCCTCTCATAATCAGGACTTCTCATCCGCCTGCACCAGATAATCTCATACCTCTTCATGTACTAAAGAGCTCACTATCTTACACAGCCTTTGTTCCTTGAAAATGTAGACACTTTGTAAAATTAAGAGCAGAAGGCAAAGAGGAGATGCAGGCAGCAGATTTCCGCTTTAGGCTGGTAGATGGTAGCAGAAGGAAGAACGCTAAGGGAGGGTCACTGGGCTACTCAACTTTGTGGTGGAAAGATCTTAAAGCTTAATGACTGTTGGCTTCCTTCCCTCCACCCCATAATACTTGCTACAGATGCTTTGTAGCTGTTCTTTTTCTAGGCACTAATGCTCAAGATTATAGGCATGTTCCTGAATTAAGCAAAATGGGAACCCTTAAAGGTCACTGGAATTAGAAGATTTGGAAGAAATTGACTCAGAGAATGTCAGAGTAAGGGGAACCTTTAGAAATCAAATTTTAACTTCTAGTTCAAGATGGCAAATGAATCCTGTGAATGAATTCACTCTGATCTGGAATCTCATTGTGTGACTTGTAGAATGCAGGAAACCATTAAAAGATGCTGTCTATTTGCCAGGATGTTGATGCACTTCTGCACGACAATGTGGATGGCCAGGGCCATGCTGAGTGGAGTCTGCATACGAAAACAAAGTCCGCTTGAGAATGAATAGATGGAGCTTCTAGAAAAATCTTTCTCATACTGCCATGGCCAGAGCAGAGGGGCTAGAGGGAAGTGTGGGCTGTGGTGCAGTCATTGGAGGCAATTTCCAACCCTACTAATATCTAAGGGGAACATGCACTGGCGGAGATACCCGAGGGTGCTGGACCTAGTGCTCACCCTGAGTTTACACATGGCTCAGGTGAGCTTATCTGTGAACTGACGGCCAGAGGAATGGCTAAATGTCAGGGGGACATCACTCATATCAGAGAAGGACTTTACTGTCCCTCAGATTCCATCAATGAATATGAAGTAATGATGGTACATTATTGACATGTGTTGTTAATTGGAATCAGATTGATTAGAAGTTACCAATGTTGTCCAGCTGCCTCTTATCTCTTGTCTTAGAAGGGATGCTAGTCCCTTCTTCCCACAGAAGACTAAACTTATCATTTGATAAAATAAGGCCACAGCATTTGAGGTCACAGGTGGAGTTTTCAGAAGAGCACTTGGGCACATGAATCAGGACCTTAGAGAAGTCCGGGCTGGAGTCGTATCCCTCACATGGATGGTGATGGAGACTGTGCCTGTGGTGAAGTCATTTGGGGACAGAGTAGACTCTGTAAGAAGAGTGGATAGACCTGCCTGAGTTCAGAGGGATTGCAGCATTGGGAAGGAGTTCTCTGGGCTTGGACTGAGAAGGAGAGAATCTTAAAGCACCTTGTGGAAGGCAACCAGGATCATGGCATGTTCTGGGAGGCTCAGATGTGAATGTGGAATTGGCTTCCATGATTTTAGAGGATGGTGAGTCCAACATCTGCAAGGTGGTATTGTAGCTCAAGTCTGAAGGCATTCTTTGGGCAGAATTGCCTCTTCTTCTGGGGGCTTCAGTTTTTTCTCTTAAGACCTTCAACTGATCGGATAAGGTTCAGCCACAGTATGGGCTGCGATCTGCTTTACTAAAGTCTTCTGGTCATAATATTAATCTCATCTAAAGAATATCTTCACACCAGCCAGGTATGATGTTGCACACCTGTAATGCCAGTACTTGGGAAGCTGAGACAGGAGGATCGTAGGTTTGAGGACAGCCTCAGCAACTTAGTGAGACCCCATTTCAAAATTTAAAAAATAAATAAAAAGGGATAGGGGAATAGCTCAGAGGTAGAACACCCCAAGATTCAATCTCCAGTACAAAAAAAGCCTCTTCATATCAACACCCAGACATCTTTGACCAAATATCTGGGTACCATCATAAAAATAACTATCAGAATGGTTCAGACTGAATGAAGGCAGGGAGGTTCTGATTTATTTGTGGAAGAGGGTCAGATGTTGGATGAGGGTAGTGCAGTCAGAGAGCCTGGAGTGTTGTGGCCCCATGCGAGGGCAGCAATCACAGATTTATAACTTTTCCTATTTGTCCTGTTGTCTGAGTTCTCTGAGCACAATTAGCTGCCTGGGTACAGGGTCAGAGAAAAAGGGTCAGTACTAAAGTGAAGATAAAATTTTATGTTTCATTTTTTTTTTCAGGAGAAATTTATCTTTTAGCAACTATGTAATTATATCTGTGTGTGCTTCTTCTTCTGAACATCTTTCTTTCCACATCAATGATGATAGATAGCTCTTGCACCTTTTCTCTGAGCGTCGTTACATTTCCTTTTTCTCCCTTAGCTTTTGCTCCATTGACTTATTGGACTATTCTTTGTATAAAAGCATATCAATAGATAAAGCCAGAAAGTCATAAATGTCTGAAATAAAATTCATAGATATCACCCTCCCCCAAACAAGGCCCCAGAGAAACCTGCTTTTTTTCTCCCCATGGTTAGTTGTCCTACTGTTATAGATTGGATCTGAAGTGTCCCTGAAATGCTCATGTGTTGAAGGCTTGGTCTTCAGTGCAGCAATGTTCAGGGTGGGGCTTTGGGGAAGCACTTGGGTCATGAGGCCTCTGACATCATCAGTGGATCCATTGATGTGTTTATAATTGAATGGACTATTGGGAGATGGTGGGAACTGTATAAGATGGCTCCTACTTAGAGGAGTAGGTCACTGAGGGTGTGCCTTGGAAGGGCATAACTTGTGTCTGTCTCTCTCTCTCTCCTCTTTCTCTGCTTCCTGGCCACCATGAGGTGAGCAGCTCTGCCGCACCCTGCGCTCCATGACATGTTCTGCCTTCGTCACAGACCCCAGTGATGGGGCTGAGTGCCCATAAACTGAAACCTCTGAAACCATGAACCAAAATAAATCTTTCTTCCTTTTAAATTATCTTGACATATTGTCTTAGTGATGAGAATCTGATTAATACACTTTTGGGAGGTAGGCAGGGAAGATTCTAAGGGTTAAAGGTAGTTCCCAAGGTTAGCTTGTTAATAATTTGAATTCTTGACCTAGAATTCAAATCCAGGGATTCTGGCTTCAAACCTTTCTATATCACACTGATTCTTTAACGCTTGTTAAAAAAACATTAAACACTCTAAGTTCATTGATCTAGGGATTTAAAGGAGAAAGAAAGCTGACGAATTCTCCGCTCTCTGATTAAATATACAGAGCAGTTAACTTCCCAGGTTTCTCCCTACATCTTTCCAAGGCAACAGAGCCTGGAGATTGAGAAGTTTCTTTGCTGTGTGGCTTGGGCACAGTTATACTTCCAGGTTCTTCAACCATCAAGTCGCAGGTCACTTCATATGAATGAAAGTTTTACAACATTTTTATTTCAGATAGAAAACTAAGGATTTTTAAAGGACAAAGGTTAATATAGGTCAGTTTTCTTTTTCTGTTGAATTTTATGACATTTTGACAGAAGTAGCAGAAAAAAAATTAGTGAAGGAAGTATGTTGGCATTCCCTTCTCTGGTTCTATAAAATTTACCAGCCAAGTCTGAAAACTTTGGTCCTACAGTAACTTGTCATGTCTTGCCAAACCATCCCTTGAAGGAATCCCAGTGCAATGGGTCTAACTGTTCTTGAGAACTACTTACTAAAGGAGAGAGTGTATCATGATAGGCATGGGAAAATCAAACCGATGCTGGACATGTTTTTGTTTTGCAAATCTCTTAGACTTTGGAATAAATATGAATGGTGTGCATACATATATACCACTTTATGGATTATTTTGAAAATGAATGCCAATGTAGTAGTACCTAAATTGTTTTATAATGGACTCATTAATTATTCTTTAACAGTAGAAATCTAAGTGGTGGCCTAATAGATACAGATTTAAGACAGGATCAGCTGTTTTTCTGTTTTGTCTCAGTTTGTCCATCTGTAGGATGGTGATAACCTTAGGTAACTTCTCCAAAGTTTAGGCTACTTTTATAGTAGAGCTATAAAGTGTGTATGAATTACATTAAGGAGGGCATCGGGCTGATACATTCATGACTGATAGAGGTTGGCACAGAGAGATTCCATGTGTTTGGCAAATCTGGGAACACCAGGTGTGCCAGGGCAATGTGGTTGGTCTGGTGGCTCAACAAGGACCCTGGGTCAAATCTCCCACGGTGAGGGGCAGTGTACAGTGTGAGCGAGCATGACACTGGCCATCAGTCATGGGACCACCACCCTGTGCCCTGGGGTGGCCACCTGCTCTGCCCAGTAGGTCTGGAGGGGTCTGGAGAAAAAAGGGGGATGAGTAGGGAACCTGTACTCCTAACTTTGTCCTCTACCCTTCATTTAAAAAATAAGAAGCTTATTTTCAGATTTTTTTTTTTTTGCGGTACCAGGGATTGAACCCAGGGGTGTTCTACCTCTGCACTACACCCCCGGCCCTATTTTTTATACTTTATTTTGAAACCAGGTCTCATGAAGTTGTGGAGGGCCTCACTAGGTAGGTAGAGAGAGAGAGAGAGAGAGAGAGAGAGAGAGAGAGGGAGACAGGGGGAGAGAGAGAGAGAGGGAGAGAGAGAGAGAGCTGAGGCTGGCCGCGAACCCGGATCCTCTGGTCTCCGCCTCCCAAAGTACTGGGATTACAAGCGTGCGCCACCACGCCCGGCTCTCAGAATTTCTTGACTTCTTAGAGCACCGTTTGTAGTGCGTTTTTGTTTGCATGTGGATGCTGTGCACTGTGTTCGTGTTGGTTTCATTCCTTTACTAAAATAATATCTGTCATGATATTTACCAAAGTACTTATTCATCAGATTTTAGCATTAAAATGTGAGTAGAACAAACTCTCAAATGACACTCAAACATGAAGTACTTGAGATGACTTCTAGGCCAGCATGGAGTCCTCAGTGACAAGGTAGCCTTGAAGCAGTAGCCTGTCAGTGCCCACGGCCTGGCAGATGTGAGGTCCTCATCCAGAGACACACGCATGGCTGCCTCTCCTCTCGCTTGTTTCCTCTGTGCACCCCGATGCACCCCCTGGGGAAGGGGATCCTTTAGGCCCATGGTGGGCCTCTACTTCCCGTGACGGCCTCTACAAATGTGCCAGTACACTGTCCCTCGTGGGTTCGTTTAAACCTCTCTAACCGTCAACATAGTCAGCAAGAATTCAAGGTGTATTCCGTGTGGGCAGAACTCTTCCCTGATTTTGAGTACTGGTGTAGATCTCTTAATATTTGGGGGGCGGGTTTGGCCCCAGCATTCATGTTGAGTTGCAGAGGGCATTGGATCAGCACTGCTCCTCGACGTTGCAAGAGCCCGTTTTGACCTCATCCCTGGCCATGGTTTTCTGATTGTTTACTTGAGTCTTTCCCATAGATTGGGATCTTGTTGGCAGAGAGCCAGTGTCATGCATATCTGATCCTTTGGTACAAATCTGTCAAAATGCTCATTAGACTTGTATGAAAACTGCAAAGCCTACTTTGGTTTCATTTATTTCCCCTATTTTTCTATTTGTTTTCAATTGTATTGATTTTTGTTCTTCATTGTTTTCTTTCCTATACTTGCTTCACATTTATTTTGTTCTTCTTTTTCTAGATTCCTGAGCAGGGAGCTTAGATTATTCATTTGAGACTTTTTTCTTTTTAAAAAATATATGCAAGCTGGGGTGCAGTGGCATATGCCTATAATCCCAATGCTTGGGAATCTGAGATAGGAGGATTGCAGGTTCGAGGCCAGCCACAGCAACTTAGAGAGACCCTCAGCAACTTAGTGAGAATCTGTATCAAGAGCCGAGTGTGGTGGCGCATGCTTGTAATCCCAGTACTTGGGAAGCTGAGGCAGTAGGATCCAGGTTCACGGCTAGCCTCAGGTACTTAGTGAGGCCCTCCGCAACTTAGTGAGACCTTGTTTCAAAATAAAGAATAAAAAAATAGGGCTGGGGGTCTAGCTCGGAGGTAGAATGCCCCTGGGTTCCATCCCTAGTTCTGCAAAAAACAAAACAAAACAAAACAAAAACCAAAAAAGATACAAAAAAAGAGAACCTGTTTCAAAAATAAAATAAAAAGGGCTGGGGATTGTAGCTCAGGGTTAGAATGTTCCTGTGTTAAACCCCCAGTACCAATGTACATACATATACATATACATATACATATACATATACATATATATATTGCACTAAGTACTGCAAATCTCTTAGCACCAATATGACTATGTCCCACAAATTTTCATGTACTTAATTTTCATTTAAATTCAGTTCAATCTATTTTTAAAATTCCCCTTTGAAGTGTGGGTTATTTAAAAGTGTGTTGTTTAGGCTCCAACACCTTAATCTTTCAGGTGTTTACTTCCTATGCTTGGGGAACACAATTTGTATGATTTCCATTCTACTAAATTTGTTAAGGTTTGTTTTATGGCCCAGAATATGGTCTATCTGGGTATATGTTTTGTGGGCACTTGAAAAAAATGTGCATTCTGCTGTTCTGTGGTGATGTATTCTATAAATATTAATTAGATCCTGTTGGTCAGGAGGAGGGAAGAGGGAAATACACTAAGGGAAATACACGAATGCACATGATGTACATATATAAACTTATCAAAGTCAATCACTATGCTGAGCAGGAGAAGGAGGGAAGGGGGAGGGAATGGGGTGGGAATTGGGGGAGGGCTAAATGAGTGATGGGTGCATGTGTGCCTCTACCACCCTGAACCTCATCAAGATTTATGATTACAATGCACCAATAAAGAAAAGAAAATAGCTGTAAAGTAAGTTTAATACAAATGGAACAACACTATTAAATGCTAATTAATATCCATTGCCTGGGAAATGGAATTTGAGGTTTACTTTCCTTTGTAAAAAATAGGCTTATGTTATGTACGCACGTGAAATCACCAATGCCAATCTCAATATCATGTATGGGGAAGAGGAGGGAGTGGGGAGAGAGCTGGGGGGAAACTCATCAAGTGCTGTGTATGTGTATGTTCCTATCGCTCTAAATTATACTATGATATGAGGCTATAATGTACCAATAAAAGTATATAAAAAAGAAAAAAATTGAAAAAATCAGATAAAAACCATGTTTAGAGTTGGGCATGGTGGCATACACCTATAATCCAAGCTACTCAGGAGGCTGAAGCAGGAGGATCACATGTTTGAAGCCAGACTGGGAAATTTATTCTTTCTTTTTTTTTTAACGTGTTTTATTGGTGCATTGGAGTCTTACATTGCAATGAATATCTATTTGATGTTAACATATATGCACACAGCTCTTAGTGCCCCCCTGCCTCCCCCCACCCGTATGAAGTACCAAGAATGATGTTGGTATATTTTCACATGTACATATTATTTATGATAGTAATTCCATTAATTTCCTTCTTTCTTGCCCTCCCCCTTCCCTTGGACCACTTCCCTTGTTCCGCTGAGGGTTTTCCATTATCAACCAGAGTCCCTTGTGCGACCCTAATACTCCTTAGGTTGCGCATATTAATGAAAACATATGTCCCTTCTTTTTTTGTGATTGACTGATCTCGCTTAACATAATGTTCTCCAGGTCCTTCCACTTTCTTGCAAATGATGTTGAAACAGGGTCTCGCTAAGTTGTGGAGGGCCCCACTAAGTAGCTGAGCATGGCGGCGAACCCGGATCCTCCGGTCTCATCCTCCCAAGTACTGGGATTACAAGCGTGCACCACCACACCTGGCTCAGCCTGGGAAATTTAGAGAGCCCGCATCTCAAAATAAAAAGGACTGGGGATGTAGTTCAGTGGTAAAGCTCACCTGGGTTCAATCCTCAGTAGTGAAAACAAAACAAAAAATGAAACACCATGTGTAGAATGATTCTATTAAAATACATGGAAATGTTGCATACTGGAATTTTAGCCCCACTATTATCTATCTTTATAAATTTGAGCCAATTACTAAACTTATTTGTTTAGTTTTCTTATCTGTAAGATGGGGAGAGTATTAGAACCTATTTTGTAAGTTTTTTGTGAGGAATTAATGGTTTAACATACATCAAAAGCTTAGAAGGGTTTCTGGCAGAGTAAATGATGCATAAAGGTCAATTATCATTACTGTTACTATTATTATTGAAAACAGAAGTTATATAGAAAGATGTTGACAGTAGTTTGAATTATCTAGGTGTAAGGTTTCAAGGTGTTTATTTTTCATGCTTATCTTTATTTCCCAAATTCTTATAATTTTAATAGGAAAAAGTTTTTAAATAAAACTTGCATAATAAAGAAAATTTTGAGAGAAATATTGATAAATATTATAAAATTGTGTATACATATGCACATGTATGTTGGCAAAAAAGAGAAAATCCAAGTTATCCATAAACTCCAAAGTTGACTCATGAATGAGACCCCTTATTATGCCTCTCCAGCCATGCTTATTTTTTTTCAGATGAGTTTTCTACATCGTAACAAAATGTTACACATATATTTTAAGATTAGAAAGTATAGAGAGAGATAGATTAGAAAGTATACACAAATGCCGGCGAAGATGTGGAGAAGTAGGAACTCTACTACACTGTTGGTGGGATTGCAAATTAGTGCAACCGCTTTGGAAAACAGTGTGGAGGATCCTCAGAAGAATGGCAATAAATGTACTGTATGACCCAGCAATACCACTTCTAGGCATCTACCCCAAAGAACTAAAACCCAACTACCAGACTAGTGCATGTGTATCTATGTTTATAGCTGCACAATTCACAATTGCCAAACTTTGGAACCAGCCAAGGTGTCCATCAACAGATGAATGGATCACAAAACTATGGGATATGTACACAATGGAATTTTATGCAGCCACAAAGAAGAACAAAATTACATCATTTGCAGGGAAATGGAGAGAACTAGAGAACATTATGCTAAGTGATATTAGTAAGTCCCTAAGAGTAAAAAATCGGATGTCCCCCCTAATCTGTGGGAGCTAGATAGAATGAGACTTAGAAGGGACTTGGAAGAAGAAGAAATCTTTAGATGGATAAAGAAGGCGACCTAACTGAGGGAGTTGGGAGGGGGTGGAGGGAAACACACTATAGCACATGATGTACATACACAAACCTGTAAGACTCAATCACTATCTGGAGCATGAAAGGGAGGGAAGGGGAAGGAAATAGGGTGGGATTGGAGGGAGGGCTAAATGTGCAATGTGTATATGTATGATGTCGATACCCTGACATATATCAAAATGTATAATTACAATGCACCAATAAAAAAAGTGACAAAAAAGAAAGTATACACATGACATTTTACTTTATAAATAGTAACTTATGAAATAAGTTTATCAAGTAGCACAAATTGTACACACATGCTTCTGTTACTGTAATCTTTGAATACTTCCAATTTAGGCTACTATAATTATCTTTTAATTTATTTTTCTGTACTTTGTATTATTACAGATTTGAGAAATGGCCTAACTATAAGAAATAAAGAATAGCTGTGAATTTATTGCCAAATGTCTCTCTCAATTTATATTGCCTCTAGAAAAAGTAAGAGCATACTGATTTTACCACATCTTTTGAAAGCATTGAACATCTTTTAAAAATCCATTGTTAATTACTAAGTGAAAAGTGGTTACCTTGTTATTTATATTTCTTTGTTTCTTGTCTTCTTGAATGTTCCCCTAATGTGATAGTTTACATGGTTTCCTCTTTTGGAAATCTTCCGCCGATGCCCATGGATCTTGATGTTTTCCTGGTTTGTTGGTATGCTCCTCTTTGTTTAGCTCAGGCATATACCCTCGCCATTTTTCCTGCAAACATTATTTCAGCCTGCTGTTTGTGTTTATGTTTTAGTTGCTTTTTATGCACAGAGGTTTAAGAATATTTTATCATCATGCTACCAATTTTGTACCCAAATTGGGTCCCTTTTTCCTCTCAGAGTCATGGGTGGGTAGTGAAAGGAGTTTTTATTCTTGACCAAGAACAGTGGCTTGCTTATTGATCAGCTTCTCAATTTGAATAAAACCTGAGAATTCCTTAAGGGTAGGGGAGAAAGGGGAGGATTTTCGGTAGTAAGTAGGACTTTTCTGGGAAAGGGGTGGCTTCCTCCTTGGAGAATTACCTTCTCTTATGTGGGTGGGTTCCTGTCTGGGTTGGAAGCAGGCTGGACCAAGATGGCGCTGGTGGATGGGAATTTTACTAGGGTAATGTATTACCATGGGGTGGTAATACATCTCGAGGTGAGTGGTAGGTCAACGTGATGTCCTGAAACCCAGCTTGCCCGATCCCATCCTGCATCCTGTTTTGCAGCAAGGCCTTCTGGACTTCCCTTGGTTTGTTTGGTAGGTATGTTTTTCTGAAACCAAGCTCTGCCTAGCCAAAAAGGGCTGTTTTCAATAGGGTTTGAAAGGGTTTTTGTGTGGTGACAGCCAAATCTTTCAATATTTTCCTTTGTTAACACAAGAAACTTGAGAATTTTGTTACTCTTAGGTTTAGAAAATGACCTTTTTTTTTCTTCAGAGCTTTGCAAAATGTGATTTTGTTTTCTTCCAGTTTTTTCATTGTTTAGATTCTTTGGAGAAGATGTTTAACTCTTTATTGGAAATCTCTCTTGACGACTTGAGAGGCAGGTGGTGGGAAAGTCTTTTAAATGAACAAAGAGGACTACAGTCCTGATGACGACATTAACAGTTGTTGTTCCTGAGGGACAAAACTGTTAGCTCCACTCTACACAGTTCCGCCCAGACCTTCCCTGGATGGTTTCTTTTATTTCATTCTGGATTTTCTGGCCCAAATTCAGAGGGAAATGCTTAGAATGACAAAAGGATCGTAGTCTTATGTTATGAGAAATGGCTCAAGGATCCTAAGACTGATGGCTGTTTAAAAAGGTTTGGACATAGCCGGGAGTGATGGTACACACCTGTAATCCCAGTGCTTGGGAGACTGAGACAGGAGGATGGCAGGTTCGAGGCCAGCCTCAGCAACTTAGCGAGATCATCAGCAACCTAGCAAGACCCTGTTTCAAAACAAAAAACAAAAAGGGTATGTAGCTCAGAGGTAGAATGCCCCTGGATTCAATCCCCATAACACACACATACACACACACACACACACACACACACACACACACACACACACATACACACACAGTTTGGATGCTTATCAACATGATCTTTGTGGTGATGGAGTCAGTCTCAGGGCACACAGGGACCTGAACTCATTCATGTTCCAACTTGTCACATATGGGACATGTATTTAGGGGAAGATGCAGATCCATGTTAAGTGTTATTTTCTTCATGTACTAAGTGGGAATGATAGCAGTTATGGTATGAAAATTAATGAGAAAATTCAGGTAAACATTTAGCAAGATGCTCGGTGGAGAGAATGTACTTGATAAATGCTAAGTTGCCAGTATCAGTAACTTTGTTTTGTACAAACCAGACGAGTAGAATGAAAAAGGCAAATTCCAGCCTACCTGAGGTAGCATTTGCTGAGATTCTCGGTTGTTGTAGGAGATAATGGCTCTTTTATCATTTACCATTTTCAGGCACTGGCTGGGGTTTTCTGTGAATGCGCAGGCCACCTGTTTCTGACCACTCCACACTATCATTCCGCAAGGCTATTTTCAACCGGTGGCCCCGTGGAACAGTTGTAGAAGACTCACTTCTTTCTGTTCTTGCATTTCCTTGGCATATTAGCGCTGGGATATAAATGAAATTGAGTTTGAAGCCAGCCTGTGTGGAGTATTGAATGCTAATTAGCTTGTCAACACTGTAGATGCTTTTGAAGAGAGGAAGATGTGATACAGCGTATACTTTGGGAGGAAGATGCAGAGTGGATTGCCTGGGAGACTGATGCGAGGCAGGGAGAGATGTGCGAAGGAGCATTTCCCACTGGTGAAAAGCTCTGAAGACGGGTGGGCTGGGGCGGAAGGGCAGAGGTAGTGGCTTGGGTCAGTTCCAAGACACAACAAAGAGGAGAGATGACGGGCTATGACTACATTTGCCCCTCTTTATTGTGCTTTTGTGTGTGTGTGTTGTCAGAGATAATTAAAGCCAGACATTAATGAAAAGTGGCAAAACAAGATTTTATTCTGTGACAACTGACAGTGGGGGAAGAACAGAGTGCCATTGTGATTTTTGCAGAAGTTACTGGGCGTTTTCAAGGGAGAATGATGGCCGTGGGGGGTGGGAGTGAGCAGGGGCGCAGTAGACAGGGAAGTGAAAAATTCTGAAAAGGGGTAAGAGTTTTAGTCAGTGTAAATGAGACTGTGTTTGCGGGTGGGCAATTAGTAAGGTTAGGATTCCATCCTCCTATAAAGACAAAGATAGAGGCCCTGTTATTCCTGATGATTACGTTTCAAAGGAATGACTCTCAGGCTCTTGGGAGGGACCCAAATTGTAGGAGCCAGGGCCAGTGGAAGGCTTTACAGCTGTAAGAGTTGACAGTAAATACTCTAAGGCATAGGGTGCACCAGTGGTCAGGCATTGGCTAGAATAAATGGTAAATTCTTTTGACAGCCTTAAAGTTCTTCAAATAGGAACCCAATGTGACTCCAGAGAGGAACTTTTGGTGCAATGACAATAGGAAGGAAATCAGGCTAAAGAGTAGGAACACACAGGTAAAGCTTTAACTGGGGGGTTTACCTCAAGGAGAGGGGAGATCGCGCTGAGAGAGAAAAAATGCAGGATGCCTCCCCAGAAAGGAAGAGGCCAGCTTTTTATTGAGTACTTGAGGTGGGGAGGATCTTTGGAGTATTTTGGCACTGTCATGGAAGAAGAGATGTCTCCAGAAGGTCCCGAGGAGTTCCAGAGTGAGAGGGAACTCAACTTAGGACCAGCGGGGGTCCTTGACAGACATGATAGGAAAGAATTTCAGCTCATGTCAGTAGAGGCACAGAGATTTGTTTAGGAAAGCAAGGGATGCACATTCAAGGGAGAATGTGGGCCACCTCCAGAGTGAGAGACACAGTTTGGGGGTTTGCAGCTCTTCCTTTAAAAGAAACTTGGTGAAGGGTGGATATGGGAAGGTATGTAAGGACGACCTAGGTGCAGTGGTTACAAGATGGTTTATGATGATGGTTTGCTCATTTTCTGGATCCTTGATGTGGTTTCTGAACACTGGAAAGTTCCCTGTTATATCTTTCTTCCTTGAACTATTTATTGGGGAAGTTAATTAACAGTGTACAATAAGTGAGTAAATTTTTAGTTAACCTTAAGATTTATAGATTTCCCAGGGATTTGGGAGTGGCAGGCCTGGAAGAGTATATGGAACTTCTGAATTAAAATTTTATTTCCTTTTTGTCTCCTTTCTACCTATTCCTTGTATGTCTTCTATCCTACCCTAGTACTATCTTACTCCTGGTCTATGCAGTCGATTTGATTAAGAATAGGAAGGTTAAAAAAAGGGGGATATTCCATACATTGTCAGAGTGGGAGAGCAGGCAGAGACTTTAGTAACAGACTATGAATTAAGGCTCCAGAGCTTACTTTCGCTTTTGTCCCTGTCTCTCTCAGAAGTGGTTCTGGGTTGACTTGGGCCTCAGGCTGCAGAAGCCATGGAAATGTTTTTTTCCTGTGGGGTGTAATGAAGCCCGCAGCTCTGTTTGCAGGGCATAGGCTGATATGGAGGTGTTAAGAGTTGAGGTGCTGGGTACGACTTCTGGTTCTCTAATGGGGCCACTTTAAAACTGGCCCCTTTATATTAGGAATTCTCAGGTGGGTGCAGTGGTGCATGCTTGTCATCCCAGTACTTCCAGAGGCTGAGATGGGAGAATGGCAGATTTGAGGTCGGCCTCAGTAACTTGGCGAGATCCTGTTTCAAAATAAAAAATAAAATAGGGCTGGGGTGTAGCTCAGAGGTAGAAAGCCCCTGGGTTCAATCCCCAGTAAAACACACACACACACACACACACACACACACACACACACACACACACACATTCTTAGGAATTTTCAAAGAAGCCTCAAATTGTTTTTTCCTTAGTTCAGCCATAGTCCTGCTAGCCTGAAGCTATTTTCTCCATCCCAGCTTCCTATAGGCATCATCTTATGCAAAGAACAGAAGCTGAAGCTGCCCCTCAAAGCCTGGTGCCCGAGTTACCACCTATCAGTGGGCTCCTCCGCGGGCCCATAAGCCTGGCTGTCTCCATATGTATAGTTTTCGACTTTTGTTCTCCCTCCTATAAATAGTAACACTTTTCTGGGTTGGAATAAAGCAGGCTCACCGCGTTCCCAGTTTTTGCCAAACTACAATTAAAATCATTTTTCCTTTTTATATAATTTCTCTCTTACTCCTGATGTAAGCAGGCAACTGACTGTCCCTAGTCGGGACTTCAGATTCAGGTCTCTGGCCGGGGCCCTGGGAATAGTTCTGCAATTGGTGAGTAGGAAAAACTTCCTCTCTCATGTTGCTGTGATCAAAAGGGATAATATATGTGAAATGGCTTGGAAAATGTTAATAATTATTTTTAGTGCCGAGAATCATAATTGGAGAACTTGGCTCCCTCATGTGTTATGAATTTATGGAGCAGTATACATGGCCAGGTTCTCCAAGGAGAGACCCGGAAGGCGAGGCTGCCAGGCCTCTTTTTAAATTCTCCTTGTGAAGCGATTACTTAGGTCTGCATCAGGCTTGCTCCCCTTGGTTTTCCCCTTTTCTTTCTGGACTTGTTTTCTGTGCTTAAGGCGTTGCAACCTAAAATCCATTACTAGCAGAGAAAGTGCTTTTTACAAAACGCTAAATATACTCCAAGTGTGACCAACATTATTATTATTTTTAATTTTGAAGCTTCTTTTCTGAATTAGTATTAGGCTGAAAAAGACAGAGTTTGATATTTCGAGCTACTTTTCTGTCCTGTATCCATGAGATATGTTACTTGAAAAACATTTGGTCCTCTGATAAAGGCTGTGACTTCAGTTTTCCCTTTAAAGGATTGACAGAAGTATTTAAATGATGTTCTAGTTTATCAACTTCAAGGCTTAATTAAGGCAAAACACCTTTTGAATTTGGATGAAAACACTAGGTGGAGTTTCCTTTCGACTTTGTACTTAATCTGCTCTCCTCAGGGAGTGAGTTACCAACGCTTCTTTGAAGGGAATGTTAAGGAACAATATCCTCTGTTATTATAATGATTTCAAACCTTCAAAGTGCTTCTCATTATCTCACTTGATCCTCACAACAAACTAGAGAAGTTTCCAGAGCAAGATGCACAGATGAGGAAACAGTAGCCCAGGGATTTAGGGGATCAAGGACTAGGTCTGTGACCTATTTCTGCAGACCCAGTCAAAAGCTGGCAGTCCTCGAATAGACCATGGCAGGGATGGGTCATTGTGAATCTAGTAGAAATTTGTAGTTAAGCTTTAAAACTTTTTTTCCCCCATTAAAACTGGGGATTGAACCTTGAGGTATTCTACCTCCAAGCTACACCCCCAACCCTATTTTATTTTTTTATTTTGAAACAGTCTTGCTAAGCTGCTGAGGGTCTCTAAGCTTTACAAGTCTAGTAGAACACTTGGGGAACTTGTTTTGTGAGGTGACATTGAGATAACTGGTAATGTGGTGTTTAATATAGGAACATTTGGGAGGGTTTAAAACTAAGAATGATCCTACTCATGTTGGGATACTTTTTTTTAAAAATAGTTTTATTGAGATATAATTTATGTATCATATGATTTGCACATTTAAAGTGTACAATTCATTGGTTTTTAATATAGTCACAGATATGTACAACTATCATCACAGCCCATTTAAAAATATTTTCATCATCACCAAAGAAGCCTCTGTACTGATTAGCTACCACCCTTTCTTCCCCCATCCACCTCCAACCACCTGTAACTAATTTACTTTTTAACTCTAGATTTCCTCCCTCCCTCCCTCCCTCCCTCCCTCCCTCCCTCATATATTTCAAGCCCTCCAGTGGCTGAATAGCACTGTTCTATACAACTGTGTATGTGTGTTTGTGTGCACATCTGTTCTCATTTCTCTTGATTAAATGTTGAGGAGTAGGATTATTGGATCATGTTAACTCTACATTTGAGAAACTGTCAGTTTTCCAAAGTGTGTTCAACATTTTATACTCCCATTAGCCGAGTATTAGAGCCTCTGTTTCTTTATATCCTTGCAAGCACTTGATGCTCCATGACGTTTCGACTTAGCCTAGTGGACATGAAGCGGTTTCTCATCTAGCTCATTGTGGTTTTCATTTGCATTTTCTCAATGACTGATGATGCGAGTATCTTTACATGTGCTCATCCGCCATTTGTAGATCTTCTTTAAAAAATGTCTATTCAGCTCCTTTGCTCATTATTCAATTGAGTTTTTTGTCTTTATTATTGGGTTGTGTTTTCACTTCTGGATGGTGTCTTTTGAAGCATATGATGTTTTAGTTTTGTGGGAGTCTAATTTATCTACTCTCTTTTGTTGCTCATGCTTTGGATGCCCTATCTAAGAATCCATTGCCAAATCCAAGGTCATCAAGATTTACAGTTTATCCATGGCTTTCTCCTAGGAGTTTTAGCTCTTACATTTAGGTCTTTGATCCATTTTGAATTAATTTTGTTTTCGTGGTACTGGATATCAAACCCAGGGACATTCTGCCTCTAAACTACACCTTGGGCCCTTTGTATTTTTGAAGCAGAGTCTCACCAAGTTGCTGAGAGTTTCTGTTATGGTTAGATATAGAATATCCCCCTGAAGAGCTCATGTATTAATATTCAGAGTTGATATAATTAAGTCATGAGTGTTGTAATCTCATCAGTGGATGAATCAGTTGTGATGGATTGACTGGTGGTAACCTAGGCAGGTGGGGTGTGGCTGGAGAAGGTGGCACCCTGGGGGTGTGGCCTTAGGGACTGCTTTGTCTTTGAATCCCCTTGCTTGTTTTCTCTGGTTTCTGGCCTCTTTGATGTGAGAGCAGAGCCCTTGCTCTTCCTCTCTCTGCTTCTTGCCACCGTGCCCCGAGTTCCACAGACCCCAGCCTCACATGCACTAAACCCTGAAATCTCCAAAAACTGTGAACAAATAAATCTTCCTTCCTCTAAGTTGTGTGGTTAGTTGTTCTGGATTACAGAAGTGTGAATGTTGACCAAGAGAGTCTTGCTAAGTTGCTGAAGCTGGCCTCCAACCTGTGATCTTCCTGTTTCATCCTCCCAGATACTGGAATTGCAGTAGTGTGCCACCACGCCTGGCTCATTTTGAGCTAATATTTGTGTATGGCGTGAAGTAGGAACCCAAGTACATATTGTTGTTGTTGTTGTTGTTGTGTGTGTGTGTGTGTGTGTGTGTTGAGTTATCCCAGCACTATTTGTTGAAAATGTTGTGAGGTAACCCACAGAAACACACCAGACTAAAAAAAAATCCAATTTTGAGGACTTTATTTTACCGACTGGGTGGGGCTACATGCCTAAAGAGTGCAGCCCCCAGCCTCTATTGACAGCTGCTTATATTGAAAGAAAAGCACAATTCCACAGTCAAAAGTTCAAGTTTACATAATTTTAGAATGATGGAAAACAACTCACTTGAGACCAAACAATATATGTTTACCTTACATTTGACATTGTTTGGATTTTCTACATCTGCGTAAGCAAAGTGGCGGGAATACAGAAGCCAAGGTTAAGCATTATGCAGTGTTAGCAAAGTTCATGGTGACCCTGCCTTAAGCCAAATATTCTTAGTGAAACTTATGGCCTTGTAGTGCTCAGGGTGGCCATATGGAGTAACTAGTGTTAAAGTTTAAGCATACTTTATCTCAAAAAGTCTTTTCTTGGGACTCCAGACAAAGAAGAAGAAAACTTTAGATGAACAAAGAAGATGACCTAACTGAGGGAGTTGGGAGGGGGTGGAGGGAAACACACTAAAGCGCATGATGTATATATCCAAACTTATAAGACTCAATCACTGTGCAAAGCACTAAAGGGAGGGAACGGGGAGGGAATGGGGTGAGATTTGAGGGAGGGCTCAATGGGCAATGTGTGCATGTATGATTCTTCTAACCTGACACCTATCAAATGTATAATTACAATGCACCAATAAATGGATATAAATTGAAAAAAAGTCTTCTTTCACCATAGAATGGTCTTTAAACTCTTAATGAAACCATTTTTTGTAGACAGCTGAGGAACAGTCTCACAGATGACTTTTGGGACAAGAGTTTGCATTCAACAAGAATCATAGCCCCCTGTTTTATAAGAAGAGGAGGGCAAATAGCTTTCTAATATGTATAAAATCTGATCTCCAGACATGTGTGTGACTGTGTATAATCTGTTTTTTTTTTTGCTATTCTATTTTCAAGTAAAGAAACCAATATGTCTTGTAAAAACAGAGTTGTCAAATTAAGATCTCTTCTTTCTTTGGTATGTATTTTGAGCTTTGAAAAGGTATATCCTTTTCTCTAGTTCTATCCCTTTTCCTACAAATGACATAATATCATTCTTCTTTTTGGCCAAATAAAACTCCACTGTGTGTCTATACCACATTTCCTCCACCCGTTCATCTTTTGATGGACACCATAGATTGATTCCATAATTTAGCTATTGTGAATTGTGCTGCAATCAACACGTAATTTTTAGATTTGAGATCTGAGTGTTCTAGATGTCTATCTCCTTGGACTGTCATAACAAATCCCACAGACTTGGCGGCTTGAGCAACAGAAATTTATTTCTCTCAGTCTGGAGGCGCGGAAGTCAAGATCAAGGTTCCCCTGGGTGTACTTTCTTCTGAGGCATCTCTCCTTGGCTTGCCGATGGTCACCTTCTTACTCTTACTCATGGTGGCCCTTGGTCTGTATTTGTGTCCTAATCTTTTATTATCAGGACCCCAGTCATATTGGACAAGAGCCCCATCATATCAGGTAATTTTACCTTAATTATCTCTTTAAGGATACCTCCAAATACAGTCACATTCTGGGGTACTGGGGCTTAGGACTTCAATAATGAATTTTGGGGAGATACAGACTCGGTCCACAATTCTAGGTTTTGCTTTCTCCCCAATGATGTTTCTGATCACAGGTTTCTTTCAGTAGTAATAAACTAGAAGCTGAAGAAAGCTTGGATTTTAGAGAAATTCACGCAGTGACTACTTAACTATTCCTACTTGGGGTCATAACGGATTTGGTTTTCGTTTCCAGGTTGTGGTGTGAGCACAGTCTCCATCTAGCAGCTCACTGGGATCTCTGCAGAGATGTTAACTGCCTCCCTAGAAGGACACTGCACCTCATTGTCAGCCCAGCTATTCCCAAACAAGTCAAGACACAGTAGCCTTGTGACATAATGCTTTTAAACAGATTTTCCTGCAAAAGCCGTAGGATATCTGCTTTTGTACTAAGGACCAAAAAAGCTTCTGGTTGCTTTTCTGCTTTGTTTTTTTTTTTTGTGAAGTTAATCATATCCTTACAAATATAACTGTCTTGTTGACTCCTACAAGACACACTATTGGTGAATCCCTAACAAAACCTGCTGCAGCCAAGTTTGGTATGTGACTGGTAGAGAGATGCAGGGCAGAATGTTCTCTTATGTCTACACTAATGTTTCACTGAAGACTCATTACATGGTGGGTTCATCTTAGGAGGCAAAGTTTTGAATGAATAAAATGATGTAACCTTCATATGTTTTCATGAGATACTCTTACATACTATTTCCTTAGGATCTTATATATCATTTCAGTCATGATATCCTGAGTGTGATATTGTTTTCTCTCCTATTCATAAAGCACAGTTGTCACTTCAGCCAAAAAGCTAACCTAAAATTTATTTTCTAATTACAAATTTAATATTTAGAAAATACAGAAAAGTACAACAGAAATAAAAATCACTCATAACTGCGCTTCCTCAAAACAACCAACCACCGCTATTTTTCTTTTTCACATCCTTTCAGACTTTTCTATGGACTACCCACCTCCTACATCTTTCTATATTTATAAAATTATAACAATAAAATACTGTTTTTATTTTCTTTTTAGCAAACTACAAAGCAATTTATTGTGGAAATTTCTTTCAAGATTCCATCACATAATTTCAGTGCGGAGTGGTATTCAAGATTATGGGTAGATCGTGATTCTCATAAAAATTTTCTTTTGTTGAACATTCAAGTAAAGAACACTGTGGTTTTTATTTTTGCCTGTATATTTTTGAGCTTATATTGGATAATTATATTTCCTTGGTCTTCTTTGCTAATTTAAAATGATATATTCAGTATATAAAAAATGCCTAGATGAGACTGGGTCTATTTATTGGTTTTATATGCTGGTTTATTGATCTGTCTCTCCCAGCATCAGCACTATTTTGCTTTAATTAAAATTGTAAGTTCAAATTAAAAATCTTGCATTGTGACTAGAAAGCAGTTTATGGTCTGTTCTTACTTGTTTATTGTGCTGGGTGAAGTTTAAATTAATTTAGTAAATTTAGTATCTGTCAATGTGATCTATCTCAAATCTTTTTACCCACCCACCTATCTGATTTCTTTACCAAATTTCCTGAGGCATACATTACAGTATTAAATAATAACAGTATTAACAAAATCTTCATCGTATTCACGGCTTTAAGAAGAATCCTTAAATTCTGATCTGATTTAGTTTTCTTTTTCACCTAATTTACAAATTTTCATATTAAGAATGTATATTAAATTTGATTCAAAACAATTAAATACTATAGAGATCATAAAGCCTTCTTTTCATCCTTTAATTTACTATGTTAAGAGGTTTAGTATGACATCATCCTGGTATTGCTGGATGATAAACCCTTTTCCTATATTCCTGGGTTCCATTTGCTAACATTTCATTTAGCATTTTTACATTTTTTTCTTTTAGGATATCCCTTCTTCTCTTCCTCTTTGCTCTCTCCCTTTGCTCTCCTGGTCTGATTTTGATTCACGGAGGGGCACTGCATTAATCTGTTCTCGTAGAATACATTAAAGAGTGTTTTACTTCCCCCTCGTGTGCTCTGGAGGGACTTAGTGACATTGGAAGTTTCCGGCATTTCAAGCTTTATTAGAACTTGCCCTTAAAGACTTGGATCTTGTGTTATTTTAAAGGGTTGGATCTTTGATTACCTTTTCAATGTTTATCTTTCCCACAAATTCTTCTATTTTGTGTAAAATCAAACATTTATTATAAATGGTACTTATTAATATTTTACAATTAAAATATTTTGCTATTTCTCTAATTTGACTTTTCTTCTTTCTCATGTGTGAGTTCTCACTTTTTGTTGTTGTTTTATTGCTATGTCTACATCTTTTGTTTTCTATTTTAGCGTTTTATCTAATTTGCCCCTTTTCTATCTTAAAAAAATATTGTCAATCCACCAGCTTCTTGAACTGTACCACTTATTCCTTTTATGTTTAACTTTTTTTCCCCCTAAAACATATTTATAGACTTCTTTTTGAGTGTCATTTTGGGCTTCTCACCATCTAGCCACAAAGTACTTGTAAACTTTGATACTCATGCTCTTGGTGTGGATGGTTGGGGATACCTGCACATTTTGTCTGATTTCTTTCATTGGAGAGTTGTTATTTTAGATTTTTCTAGTGAGTGGGTTTAGTGTTTTGACTTATCTTGTGTTTTTAACTTTATTGCATGGTTTACAAAGAGTATTTCAGCTGTTTGGAAAATAATGAGATTTTTCTTTGAGGGCTAATGAAAGATAATTTTTTATCAATATTTCATATGTGTTTGCAAGAAATGTGGGTTCTTTCTCAGTTGGGTAGAGAGTTTTATATATCTTTATATTATTTATACTAATTGCATTAATCCTTTTGGTTATTCAAATCCTCTTTATACTTTTGATCTCTGTTTCTGAGAAAGTTATAATTGCTTCTCACTATGATTTTTTTGGTCTATTTTCTCTTGTTGTTCTATTGATTTTTGATTTCTTTATTTTGGAACTGCTTGGAAGTAAAAAAAATATTCATTTATGTTTGCTTTTCTTTTTTCTTTACATGAATTATTAGTGTTTCATTTGATTCTTTTTTTTCCTCAGATCACATTTTCTGATATCAATATTATACTTCCTTAATCTTTTAAGCATTTTCGTGGTATCTTTTTCATTTATTACTTCCAATATAGATCATCTTGTTTTAAATATATCTCATAAAATAGCATAAAGCTCTAAAAAATCAGATCTGCATATCTGTGTCTTTCAATAGGGGAATATAACCCATTATATAATGATATCTGAAATCTTTGGTCTTATTTATTGTTAGTATTTACTTGATTACTTACTTATGTATAATTGAAACTTTTATTGAGAGAATGGTAGATTCACATACAGTTGTAGGAAATAATACAGAAGAATCACTTGTACTCTGTTGAAGTTCCCTCATCGGTCAACTTTGCAAAAGTATTGTAGAATATTCTAACTGGAAGGTTGACATTGATATATCCCACAAATCTTATTCGGTAGCCAGATTTACTTGTACTCATTTGTGAGAGTTTGTGTACTGCATCCTATACAAGTGTGTCACCTGCATGGGTTAGTGTGTCTGCCATCATACTCAGGAGACATAGTTATTCATGACCATGAGAATCCCTTTGTTGCACTTCTGGAGCCCAACTATTTTCTTCCTGTCCTCCACCTGCTCCTGCAACCACTAAACTGTCTGCAATTTCTAAAATTTTGTCATTTGAAAATGTCATATAAACAGAATCTCCAACACAATTCCCTGGAGAGTCATCCAATTTGATCATGTTTACCAATAATTTATTATTTTTTATTTCTGAGTAATAGTTTATGGTATGTATGTGCTGCAGTTTGTTTAGCCATTTGTCAGTTGAAGGGCATCTTGGCTGACTTAAAAGTCCTTTGAAATTTTATTTTGAGACAGGGTCTCATTATATTGCCCAGGCTGGCCTTGAACTTCTGGTGGCTCCTGCCTCAGCCTCCCAAATACCTGGGATTACAGGTTGCACCACTGCACCCGACGTTAGTGTAGGGTTTGACATGATAGATCGGTATAACAAAATCAAGAGACTAGAAAAAATTGTTTATGGTTTTTGATGAAGAAGGTATGAAGGCAATTTAAAGCAGAAAGAATAGTGCTTTCAACAAATTGTGTTGGGGTAGAAGCGAGGAAGGTTTTATAAAGTGTTGCCTTGTCTGAGAGACTGCCCATTTCATTTCCAAAAATCCAGGCTAGAGAAAAGGCCTGCGTCCTACATTTTTCCCACTTGGTAAGCCCATTCCTCACAGCACATTTGGGATGTAGCTTCAGGAAGTACACGACTCCCAGACCTGACTTAACTTTATCTACACATGCTCACTCTCTGCACTGAAGGTCTCTTTTCCAGCTGACTGAGTTCATGGGCTATAAGGGTTCAGGTTGGAGGTAATCTATATAGCAGGGCCAGTTCCTCCATTGTAATGGAATTCCAGCCATCTATGGTGGGAAAGTGTCTCAAGTAGAGCAGTCTCATGTCTCATCTGCTGTGTCTCCTGCTGCAACTGAGCCCTGCACTCCACTCCACTGAGTCCCAAGCCCTGACTTCCTGCTAGGTATTTTCACCAATAGCTTTCTGTTATGCAATAAGAAGCTTGGTCTAGGAATGACTATAAGGACCAGAGGGAACTAAAAGTCTCCGACCAATAGAACCTTAGATTTAGGACCAGGAGCTACATGGACTAAAAAAAAAAAAAAAAAAAAAAACAGGGCTCCCACCATAAAATTATAGTATAGGACTTCATCTAGTCAAGACCCAAGACATCATCATATCTGCCATCTCCCCAAAGCCCTGAGCTCCCTGGATACTAACTGATGGGGTGCCAGATTAGAGCATGCCTTCTGTCTCCCTGTTGGTCAGACTTCAACAATTTTTTTCATTTTGCAAAAACATAGTATCATTGTACTGGCCTCTATGTGCATCGGCCAGTAAGACTTTGCTTGGTATCATTGTCCTTCTCTTTCCAAATCATAGTATGTCAGGTGTTTTCTAGAATTATTTTATTTATTTTCCATTGAACAGCAGTACACACTTACCTTGAAAAGTGAATAAGTCTTAAGAATTTTCTTTCAATTTGAGCCAATGTTCGTGTAGCTAGCTGAAATTTCTTCAAGGGTATAGCATGTAATTGACACTGTTTCTCTGTTTCAATGCATATGACTGTTTTTCGTATGTTTGATAGAGTTTGGTCCATTTCACTTAGGTCCTGGGAGAATTTTCAGACTTTGTTTGAAGTGATCACATCGTGAAAAGGTAAACTTTAGCACATTAAACATTTAAAGAGTTTATCTGAGAGAGAAGGATTCATGAATCTGGCAGTGCTACACTGTAGCTCCCCAGGGCTCCACCCAAGGGATGCAGAAGGAAACCTTCTATAAGGTGCACACAGAAGCAAGGCAACAGAAATCCTCGATGAGTTAAAGTGCAACTTAGTGCTCTTACTAGTCTCCTAAAGTCCCTAGTAAGAGCTTAGCGGGCAGTCCCTGATTGGTAAAGGTTAAATGTCCTTTTACCATTGACGTTGAGTTGGGTATTGGTTTGCTTACTCAGGAATCCAAGTTCTGTCTCAGCTGGTGTGCTAATTAATTTTTTAAATACTACAATTCTAGCCAGGAGTGGTGGCGCATGCTTGTAATCCCAGTACTTGGGAGGCTGAGACCGGAGGATCCAGGTTCACGGCCAGCCTCAGCTACTTAGTGAGGCCCTCTGCAACTTAGTGAGATCCTGTTTCAAAATAAAGAATAAAAAAAAAATAGGGCTGGGGTGTAGCTCGGAGGTAGAATGCCCCTGGGTTCAATCCCCAGTACCGCAAAAAAAAAAAAATACTACAATTCTAACTTTGATTATATTTAAATGATGAAACTAGTTTATAGAAAACAGCATATGTAAATTAGTCTGTGGCCACTATTAGGTTGTTTCTTTTCTTTTTTAATTTCTTTTCTTTTTTTATACTTTTATTGGTGCATTGTAATTACACTTCATAGTGAGGTTCAAAGTGATACAAGCAAACGCACACAGCACTTGGTGTCTTTCCCCCCATCCCGCCCTGTTCCCCCACCTCCTCATACATGTTAGTGAGCGCGGTGGTGATCCCTGCGTTTGTGGACACAGCATGATTTGAACTGTTTCCTTCATCAGTTCTTTTTTCCTTTCTCCACCTTCCTCCCACAATCCCCTATACTACGATTCTCCCGGTCTCTCTCCTCATTTATCTGAAGTCCCTTTTGTTTCCTATTTTCTCTCTAGCTTCCACATATGAGAGAGTACATATGGCCCTTGACTTTCTGAGACTGGCTGATCCCAGCAAAATATTCTCTAGTGACAATTGATTTTTTTAAACAAACTTTATCAGTCACAGGTTATATTGTTGTATAATTATTTTGTGTTTGTGGTGTGGTGTGTGTGTGTGTGTGTGTGTGTGTGTGTGTGTGTGTGTGAAAGAGAGAGAGAATGTGAGTCCTGTGTTGGGTTGTTTTATCTGGTGTTGGGTTGTTTTATGTGTGCTCTCCCCTATCATCATCTCAGGTGCTGTACTCTAAAATAAATATTCTGTTCAAGAGCACAGTGTTTCA